>CAUYPK010058027.1:0-58295 GCA_963574355.1 Loris lydekkerianus | reverse complement strand
AAAACAATTACAATAATTGAGGAATCAGTAGGTTAAATGCTTTTCAATATTTATTGCTAAAGAAAAACTGTAAACTAGCAACAACAACTTTAAAACTTTAAATAAAGTGCAGAAAACCGTAGCTTAACAGGTAATCAAACTAAATCACAAAGGTTAAAATCCTTCAAAACTGGATTCCTCCTCCTCATCATCTGTATGTCCAAACAGACGGCAGAAGACGACTGGAGACTACGTGCATTTGATTAGGTGCCCGCGCACCGAATCAAATAACCTGTATGACCCGAGTATAAGCCGAGTTCGGGGTTTTCGGCACAAATTTTGAGCTGGAAAAAACTCGGCTTATACTCGAGTATATAGGGTATTTCTTCTGGCCAGGTGCAGTGGCCTACCACCCTGGGAGAACGAGGCGGGAGAATCCCTTGAACTCAGGAGTTTGAGACCACCCTGAGCAAGAGCAAGACCCCCCCCAACTCTACTAAAAATAGAAAAATTAGCTGGGCATTGTGGTGGGCCCCTATAGTCCCAGCTATGTAGGAGGCTGAGGCCAGAGGATTAGTGGAACCCAGGCGTTTGAGGTTGCTGTGAGCTATGACACACAGCATTTTAGCCTGGGCAACAGAGTGAGACTGTCTCAAAGAATAAAAAAATATGTATTTTTTTGATATATATATATTTTTTTTTTGAGACAAAGTCTCACTATGTCACCCTCGGTAGTGTGCCATGGTGTCACAGATGACAGCAACCTCCAACTCCTGGACTTAAGTGATTCTCTTGCCTCAGCATCCCAAGTAGCTGGGACTACAGGCACCCACCACAGTACCTGGCTATTTTTTTTGTTGCAGTTGTCATTGTTGTCGAACCCGCCAGCCTCGGCATATGTGGCCAGTGCCCTACCCACTGAGCTACCAGCACCACCAAAAAATATGTATTTTAAAATGTATTTCTTATAGGTTACAGTCAAAAACATTTTTATTTTTATTTATTTATTTATTTTGCAGTTTTTGGCCGAGGCCGGGTTTGAACCCGCCATCTCCAGTATATGGGGCCAGCGCCCTACTCCTTTGAGCCACAGGCACTGCCCAAAAACATTTTTAAAAATCACAGAGTCATGGCCCGGTGCCTGTGGCTCAAGCAGCTAAGGCGCCAGCCACATACACCTGAGCTGGCGGGTTCGAATCCAGCCTGGGCCTGCCAAACAACAACGACGGGCGTGTGGCGGGTGCCTGTAGTCCCTGCTACTTGGGAGGTGGAGGAAGGAGAATCGCTTGAGCCCAGGAATTGGGGGTTGCTGTGAGCTATGATGCTATGGCAGTCTACCCAGGGTGACAGCTTGAGGCTCTGTCTCAAAAAAAAAATCACAAGAGTCATCACGTACTTGAATAGTCTCTGTCTCTTCTCTACTTAAACATAAAAGCCTGTAATGACGGGGAGCTTACTCCCTTCCTAGGCAGCCTCCTGGCATTTAGATAAAACTGCAAACTTATCACACGCACCTAAATCTTTTACAAATGCTTGAAATGACAAAAAAATTAAATTAAATTAAATTATTTATAAATGACACCACCAGAAAGCCAAACACTGCAAACCAGAAATTCTGAGGAACTCTTGAAGGAAAAGCAGAAGGGGGGATCAAAATTGTGACCCAAACAAACCCAAGAGAGGGAGGGGACTAGAAAAATTTGGAAGCCCACTCAGGAGGCTGAGGCAAGAGAATCGCCTAAACACAGGAGCTGGAAGTTGCTGTGAGCTGTAACGCCACAGCACTCTACCAAAGGCAATAAAGTGAGACTCTGTCTCTAAAAATAAAATAAAATAAAATAAAATAATTTGGAAGCCCTGGATATAAGGAAGGTGAGCCATAGAACAATCTTCTGGGTGGTCAATATGGAGTCTCTCTCTTTGTCCAACAGCAACTTGTGCACACTGATAAAAAATCACAGAACATCTGAGGCAATCCATTGTCATCAAAGGCAGGCACCAAGGTCAACAAACACAAGAAATATCAGCATTTCCTCTGGCATTTATGGAGGGATAGGGTGTGTGTGTGTGTGTGTGTGTGTGTGTGTGTGTGTGTTTTCTTTCCACATCAGTTTGAGGAGCCTGCCGCATCTCAAGGCTGAGATAACAGGAGACGCTTTTAAAAAAAAAAAAGAAAGAAAGAAAGAAAGAAAAGAAAAGAAATGTATTAGGCTGGGTGCAGTGGCTTGTGCCAGTAGTCCCAGCAACTTGGGAGGCTGAGTCAGCAGTGTCACGTGGGCCCAGGCATTCAAGACAAACCTGGGCAACATAGCAAAACTCCTGTGTCTAAAAAACTAGAATAAAAAGGTATTACGTACTGGAAAAGGGAGGTGAACTCTCAGCATAACTAGGTTCAAAATATACAAAATGTCTGATTGCTTTGCAACTATTTCACACACATGCCAAGCACCATGATGAACACTCCCACTGTCCACTTCCACCTTCAGGACCTAACACTTTCTCCCCCATCCAAGAAGAGGGGAAGTGGATGGAGTATAATGTAACTGACAGCCCATGACAGAAGACAAGACAGGAACATGGAGGGGGAATCAAAGGTAATAAAAAGACCAAGGAATATAGGGAAGAGGGGGAAATGGCTCAAGGAGTCTGTTCTCTGCTAGCTGAAGGACCAGACACAGGTGTGTGAATTGAATGGCTGAGAGACAACCTTCCCAGATCTTCTTCAGACTCCATATGGCGTAGATTATTAAGAACTGACTTTGTGTGTTTGCTTAGCTATGGGTGTGCTATACATTTTACCTCTCCAATCACCCGCAAAACTTTGCTTTTTCCCAAGTTCAAGACAAAGAGAGGAATTGGCCATGCATGTGATAGTTACTCACTGTCCTGTCCCTTCCCCCAAGAAAGCAAGGGACATAGGGCATGGACTATTTATACATGGACTATTAGCCATCTCAGGGTTTTAAGATGTGATATTTGGTTGGACTTCAGATTAAAACTTTCATGCTAAATCTGAACCAGGAAACATTTTCACCATAAACGTCAGACTATCAGAGCAACGATATCAAAGAACAAGAGTTGCCTAGGTCCAAGCCGGGACAGACCTGACATTGACTTGAGATAGTTCATGAAGTCTGAAGTCAGAGTGGTAAATTTGGGGAAAATATACTGTTAGAACTGTATATACCAAAGACAAAAACCACACACCCATGATACCATGTAAGTCTGCCAAACTGAGAAAAGATAAAGTTGTAAATTAGGTGTCCTTTAAAACTTGACTTCCATACATGTCCAGTTTCTTAAGAAATTGAAGATGTTCCTGGACAGGAACAGGGGATCTGTGACCAACATATTTGCATTCACTCAGAGCCTTCCTAAGCTCCCCTAGTGCCATCAACTCCCTGGGACTTCGCCTCTGTGAGGCTTGTGACAATATAGGCTTGCCAAAAACCAAATAAATTTGTGAGAAATACTTCTTAAGGTACCAGATCAAAGGACTTTGGTCTGGGATTAGAAATGCGAATGGTAAACAAATAGAAGCCCCAAGGCATCAATTAAGTTGTTCCCATACATGATCTTTAGGTCAGCAAAATGGCTTTTTGTTTTTGTTTTTTAGGGTTGCGTCACAGCCCTAGAGAGAAGAGCAGAATGCCATCTGCTGCAATTCGTAGGCCCAATTTATTAGAACATGTTGGTGAGAAGGAGAAAATGGCATTCCCTATTTCTTCAGACTGTAGCAACCGTCACAGCAAGTTTGTAAGGGGGAAAGAAGCCAGAAACACCAGGAGCAGAGGTTCTCAACCTTGGGTGCACAGAGTCACCCGGGAAGCTTTTAATACTGATGCTTGGCCCCCTCCCTCACAGATTCATGTTCAGCTGGCCTGGCCTAAGTCCCGCACAGGATGATCTCATGTGAACCTAATATGCAGCTAGAACTGAGCACCTCTGGTCTAGATTAAGGGCCTATAATCCTAATTTATAGTCAAGATGTACTCAATCTTCTTGAACTTCATCATGATCTTCAGAATTCTCACTGTTGGTGCAGCTAATCTGAGGAAGAGGAAACGTTTACCCTATCTGTTCTCCAAAAGCAAGATTAAATAATAAAGCTCACATGGAGGAGCCTGGTGGAAATTTAAGGAAGAGAAATGATTCAAAATACAAACTAGGGTGGCGCCTGTGGCTCAGAGGAGTAGGGCACCAGCCCCATATGCTGGAGGTGGCGGGTTCAAACCCAGCCCCAGCCAAAAACCACAAAAAGAAAAAAAAAGAAATACAAAATACAAACTGGCCCCAAGCTGAGCAAGATCCCAGTGATCTGAGAAACCAAGTTCTGAAACCTGAGCAGGACCCCCCTCCCAGGAGTTCATTTGGAAGACTGCACCCACTAATTTGATTGCAGTTGGGCAGGATGAGTTGGAAGGGGAGTGGCACTGAGTTTTTGGCCACTCATACCCTGGCAAGTTGGAAACCAGACAAATGGTAAATGAAAACTAAAGAGCTACCTCCAAACATTGGGAGGTTCTGAGTGCTCTGGGTTTGCTTCCAGTTGGTCAAGATTACCAAGGTCAAGAAGGTGATCCAGCAGCAGCCTGGCAAACATGAAGATGATTACTTGGTGAGCACACCCTCATTTTTACATTACACGGGACAGAAACTGTGTTGTGTCTACTGCTCCCCGGCTCTGAACTCTGTGAGAAGAAATCATGATGCATTCCGTCAGGCCCGGCATGGCAGGGACTTCAGGATGCCAACCAAGTAATTCACCTCACCCTAAAAGGAGAAAGAAAGAGGTGGACCTGATTGAGGTAGAACTCTAGGAGAAGTAGTCTCTGACACCACCATCAAACGCCAGGATTCTATTTAGAGAGACTTTCAATGACTTCCTTGGGAAAAGTGTAACGGGGACAAAAAGTTTGAAATATGAGTATTCACAACCTTCCCTCACTGTATTCAGTTTCTAAGGGAGAAAGAGTCTTCATGTTACAGCTCCAGGGTTTCCTTTGTTGTGGAGAATCCACAGGAAGAGTGTTGTTGTTGTTGTTGTTTTAAGTAAATAACCTGGATATGCCAAGTTGGAAGAAGTTAGGTGAAGAGGGGAAAAATGAAGTTGTATGGACCAGATACTAGAGGACACGTGGGAAGGGTTGGAAAATGCTAGTGGATAAGATTTTTCAGAGCCCTATTGCCAGCGATGCAGTGTATTGGGGAGAAGGAATATTTAAGATGTTAGGCAGGCATTAAAAATGCATTTCCTCTTTGGCTCTTCCCAAGAAACAAAATAGAGCTGCAAATTACTTGTCATGAATTTTAGCTGCTGACCTAGATTTCTTTGGACGGATGCCTTGAAATAAATGAATCACATAAGGCCTTGACTTACATTAAAATTATTCAGAGTACCGAATAGAAGATGACTTAAAATTAATTACAATTAATATCCAGAGAAAGATTAGAGAGTCTATCGCATTCATAAAACAAGAATTGGCTGTTAAGAAACAAACCAATTAAAGATTGGAAAAGAAAAATTTGAATATCGTAAAGCTCTAGCTGGAGAACAAGTTTTCTGAGTGATTTTGTTTTTAGAACACAGGGCAAAGGAGAGAACAAAAGAGATTAAAATGCAAAAGAAAAGTTAAGAGAACAAGGACAGATCCAGAAGTAGCAGCACTGATCTAATGAAAGTTCCAAAGGATATAAAGAAAATAAAGGGGAGAAAAATAAGTTTTAAAATGGGATAAAAATTTCCCAGAGGTAAAAAAAAAAAAAAAAAAAAAAAAAGATACCAGTTTTCATTTTTAAAGAGTGACTCAAATCCAAGGAAGATAAATTTTAAAATACATATCTGGACCTATTGTTCACCAAGAATAAAGAAAAAAATATCCTCAAGTTTTCCAAACAAGAAAACATACACTTCAAAAGTAGAATAAGTTTATCCTTAAGGTTCTCATCAGAATCTCTAAATGCTATAAGAAAGGGAATAACATAGCTTCAATTATCAAGAATGAGAATAGAAAAAAGACATATTCAGACATGTAATGACTTAAAGTTTACCTCCCCAAACCCTTTTCAGGAATTTAGAGGATGTGTTTCCAGCACGTGAATGTGTAAGCCTGGGAAGAGAAAGACATAATACTAAAGAAATGGTAAATATAATCAGGAAAATAAGAAGTAATTCAAGGACAGCAGCTGCACAAATAAACCTGGAAAGAAATCAAGCCGGTTAGAACAAAGGAAGGAAGGTCCCAGAGAAAAATTTTGATGAATAAAATCCAACCAACCAAATGCTGAATCAAAACAAATAGCTAAAAAATAAAATAGCACTGCCATGGTGAACTGACCAGTGGTGAACACTGCAGCTATGTAAGTTTAGAACTAACCCTAATCAACTGTGGAAATGATGATTAGAGTACAGGATGCAAATTTCAAACACATTGACGGAGTAAAAAAGTAATCAACAAAAAAATAGAAGGTAGTTTCTATTTCTAGCAAAAGTGGACTAACTTCTCGCTGCTAAGTCCAACCAGAAAAATTAGGTAAAATTCTATTTAAAATTATTTGGAGGTAGCAGAGAGCTATGAATGCGATGAGGATTTGAGAGCCAAGATAAAAAAAGACGTGAGAATCACACAAAGATGAGACCAACATTCAATGTTGCTTTTCCCTTCAAGGAATTTATTGATTTTAAAGGAGCAGATGAAAGGCTGAGAAACTTAACAGAAAGTGATGATTCATGGACCGAGGAGCTGGGCAATTCTTCCAATAATCTCAAAGGGATAGACAGGAAATTAGAGTTTAGGTCTTACCAAGGAAAAGAGACCATGATAAACACTTCATGCTTTCACCTGGAATCTCTGAAGAGCTATAGATTAGGGGAAAAGGTGAATCAGAAATGAATAAACCCTCAAAAAGACTCATTCCCAGCTTCAAATCAGTTTAATCCCTGATTGGGTTAAAAACTGCCTCACTTTCAGCTGTCAGCCAGAAGCTGAAGTAAAACTGTTCTTTAAGAAAATAATTTTGCACAAAGAATCAAATTATCTCTATTGTTTTTCATATGCAATATCAAACATTCAATCAAAAATTAGGATTCTAGCCCCAAGGTGGACTAAAAGGGCTGAATCTTCCCAACTGAGACAACCAAAAAGATGGAAAAAATAAATGAAATAATGGGTCTCAAGACACTGGACATTAAGCAACAAATGGGAGTGATAGGGAGAGCTGGGAAACAAAGTAAGCCCTAAGATTCCCGCACATCTGTAATGTCTTGAGAGTTTCCAGGTTGTGGCGCAGGGAAGGCGAACTCAAGCACAGCCTGACACTACCTGCGTCAAGGAGACAAAGCAGAGAATCTGGGCAGACAATGCACCTAGAATCTGCAGGAATAAGTACCAGAGAAGAGAAAACTGCAGAGAGAGAGAGAGAACTCCAGATATCTGCAGAGGGTACCCCTCGAGTATTCAGCAGTTACTTATCAGTGCAAGCATATCAGGAAACTACCCAAGGCCAGGAAACAAACTGAAGAGATCAGAGGGAACAGAACTCAGAGTTTACACAGGACCAAGAATACTGACTATTCCCACTAACCAGACTGGAACTCAGAAGAATCTTGGGTCACTTGGGGGGATAACAAATCCTAGACTAAACAATCTTCTGGTCCTGCCTAACAGATTTTAAATGCAGGATCCAAAAGGATCAAACTCTTTTCAAGTAATTTAACTGTGTCCCAGAATGAAGCTAAAGAATGTTTATAGGAATATAAAATTATCCTGAATTCAGCACGGTAAAATTCATAATGTCTGGTATCCCAGTCAAAAATTATTAGGCATGGAAAGAAGCAGGAAAATACAACCCAAAAGTTGGGGGGAGGGAGAATAAATCAAAACCAACCAGTTTCTTATAGAGTTGAGCACACGCTTGCTACATTACCTACAGTCCCTCTTCTAGGTATTTACTCTACATAAATGAAAATGTATGTTCACAAAAACCTTTATGTGAATGTTTTTAGCAGTTCAAATCGTAACTGCAAAAAACATGAAATTCCAAATGTCTTTCAATGGCCGAATGAACAAACAATTGTGGTATTACCTTGTAATGGAATTGTACTGTACACTATAAGAAACAAACTATTGGGCGGCGCCTGTGGCTCAAAGGGGTGGGGCGCCGGCCCCATATGCCAGAGGTGGCAGGTTCAAACCCAGCCTCAGCCAAAAACTGCAAAAAAAAAAAAAAAAAAAAAAAAGAAAGAAAGAAAAAAAGAAAAAGAAAAAAAGAAAAGAAACAAACTATTGATAGACATAACACCACAATGAATCTCAAAGGCCCTACGCCGAGTGAAAGAAGCCACTCTCAAAGATTGCATACTGTATGATTCTATTATATGACATTCTGGAAAAGAGAAAACTATAGTGATGAAAGTGAGGAAGAATGATGACTGGTTGCCAGGGCTTAGGGGTAGGATGAGGATGTGATTACAAGAAGCAACCTAAGGGAGATTTGGGGAATTTACTATATCCAGTTTGTAGTAGAGATTATACAAATACATTTTTTTTTTTTTTGGCAGTTTTTTTTTTTTTTTTTTGGCCAGGGCTGGGTTTGAACCTACCACCTCCGGCATATGGGGCTGGCGCCCTACTCCTTTAAGCCACAGGCACCGCCCCTACATTTTTAAAAACTCATAGAACTTTACACCAAAAACACAGTCAATTATATTATATGTTAATTTCTAGGGTGGTGCCTGTAGCTCAATCAGCAAGGGCACTGGCCACATGCACCTAGGGTGGTGGATTCGAACCCAGCCCCGGCCTGCTAAGCAACAATGACAACTGCAACCAAAAAACATAGCCGGGCATTGTGGCAGGTGCCTATAGTCCCAGCTACTTGAGAGGCTGAGGCAAGAGAATCGCTTGAGCCCAAGAGTTTGAGGTTGCTGTGAGCTGTGACACCAGAGCACTCTACTGAGGGGGACAAAGTGAGACTCTATCTCAAAAAAAAAAAAAAAATTCTAAATGCTCATTGATTGTACACCAAAAACCTCAATTTTATTGTATATTATTTATAAGTAAAATAAAAAGAGAAAAGACACAAGATATCATTACATACCCACTACAATGGCTACAATTTTAAAAAGACTGACCATAATAAGTGCTGGTGAGAATGCAGAACTACTAGAACTCATAACACTGTCAGTGGAATTGTAAAATGGAAAAAACCATTTTTCCTATATTTCCTACACCTTTCTTCCTACATTGGAAAAAAGTTTGGCTGTGTCTAAAAATGTTAAACAAACTAGTCATTTCACTTACCCAAAATAATTGAAAATGTATCTCCCCACAAATACATAATGTTTGTGGCAGTTTTATTTGCAATAGCCTAAAACTATGAACGATCCAAATTTCCATCAACAAGGTGAACGTACAAATTGTGGAATAACACTCAGCAATTAAAGGGAATAAACTATTGATATAGCAGCAATATAGAAGAATCTGAAAAAAATATCATGCTCAGTGAAAGAAACAAGACTGAGAAGGAAAAAAAAAAAAAAAGTAGTAGTAGAGTTAAGAGATCATATGCAGTCCATACTGAAATTACTGAACTGGAAGTTAGGTCAAAAGAAATTATCCAGAATGAAGTATGGAGAGGCATAAAGATGGAAAATATGTTTTCCAGGCCAGGCGCAGTGGCTCACACCTGTAATCCTAGCACTCTGGAAGGTCCAGACGAGTGGATTGCCTGAGCTTACAGGTTCAAGACCACCTGAGCCAGAACGAGACCCTGTATCTAAAAATACCTGGATGTTGTGGCTGGTGCCTGAAGTCCCAGCTACCCAGGAGGCTGAGGCAAGAGAATCCCTTAAACCCAAGAGTATGAGGCTGCTTTGAGTTATGATGGCACGGCACTCTACCAAAGGGGACATAAGGAGATTCTGTCTCAAAAAAAAAAAAAAAAAAAAAAAAAGAAAGAAAGAAAGAAAGAAAGAAAGAAAGAAAGAAAGAAAGAAAGAAAGAAAATATGTTTTCTGAAGTGTAAGAGCTGAGACAAGAGGATCACTTCAGGCCAGAAGTATGAGACCAGCCTGAGCAAGAGTGAGACCCCTGTCTCTATGAAAAATAGAAAAATTAGCCAGGTGTGGTGGCACACGCCTATAGTCCCAGGTTCTTGAGAGGCTAAGACAGGAGGACTGCTCCAGCTTAGGAGTTTGAGGTTGCAGTAAGCTATGACGATGCCACTGCTCTCTAACTTGGGTGATGCAGCAAGGTCCTGTCTCCAAAAAGAGTGTAAGAGACATCAAGAATACAATATGGGGTGGCACCTGTGGCTCAGTGACTAGGCGCAGGCCCCATATACCGAGGGTGGTGGGTTCAAACCCGGCCAAACTGCAACCGGGCGTTGTGGCGGGTGCCTGCAGTCCCAGCTACTGGGGAGGCTGAGGCAAGAGAGTCGCCTAAGCCCAAGAGCTGGAGGTTGCTGTGAGCTGTGATACCACTGCGCTCTACCGAGGGTGACAAAGTGAGACTCTGTCTCTAAAAAAACAAAAAAAAGAATACAATATGAAGGCCTAACAAATATTTCAGTGGACTCCCAAAAGCAGAGGAGAGAGATGACAGGGGAGAAGCAACTTTTGAAAAGATAACAGAAGATATTAATATCTGGATTCAAGAAGCCTGACAAAACCCAGACAGGTAAATAAAGACATTCACACCTAGAGCCATCATAAGTGAAATTGTATCTGGGGAAAGCAAGCAAATAGAGGAAGGTTTTTCAAACTCCTGATTACTTTTCTTTCTTTCTAGCCTCCCTCCCTCCCTCCCTCCCTCCCTTCTGTCCGTCCTTCCTTCCTTCTTTCTTTTCTTTTGACAGAGTCTCACTCTGTGCCCTGGGTAGAGCCCTTGCCTCACTCCTAATTACTTTTCTTTTCTTTTCTTTTTTTTTTTTTCTATGGCATCACAGCAACCTCCAGCTCCTGGGCTTAGGCGATTCTCTTGCCTCAGCCTCCCGAGTAGCTGGGACTACAGACACCGGCCATAATGCCCAGCTATTTTTTGTTGCAGTTTGGCCAGGGCTGGGTTCAAACCCGCCACCCTTGGTATATGGGGCCGGCACCCTACTCACTGAGCCACAGGCACCGCCACTCCTGATTACTTTTCAAGAAGCAAGAATTGGAGCAGGGTGGCGCCTGTGGCTCAAAGGAGTAGGGCACTGGCCCCCTATACCGAAGGTGGCGAGTTCAAACCCAGCCCTGGCCAAAAACTGCAAAAAAAAAAAAAAAAAAAAAAAAAAATATATATATATATATATATACAAAAAATAAAATAAAATAAAATAAAAATAACTGTCAATGAAAAGTCTGTATCTAGCAACAATATCATTCAAGAATATTCATGAAAAAGAATAAAGATGACACAAAACCTTTTTTTTTTCTTTTTTAGAGATGGGGAGCTCTGTCACCCAGACTGGAGTGCAAAGGCACAATGATAGCTCAGTGCAGCCTTAGCCTTGAACTCCTGGACTCAAGCAATCTTCCTGCCTCAGCCTCCCAAGTCCCTGGGGTTACAGGTATGAGCCACCATGTTCAGCTATGACTCAAAGACATTTTCAGACAAAAGAAAAACCTGAGCAAATTTGCTACCAGTAGGCTTGTAGTAAAGGAAACTATTTAATATAAAGCATATTCTTTTGGCAGAACAAAAATGATTACAGAGGAAAGATCAGAGATGCAAGAAAGAAGAGCAAGAAAAACAGCATGAGTGTGGGCAAAAATGAACTCATATATTAAAAATAATAATGTCTGGGTGGTGCCTGTGGCTCCATGGGTAGGGCACTGGCCCCATATACAGAGGGTGGCGGGTTCAAACCTGGCCCCAGCCAAACTGCAACAAAAAATAGCTGGATGCTGTGGCAGGCACCTGTAGTCCCGGCTACTTGGGAGGCTGAGGCAAGAGAATTGCCTAAGCCCAGGAGTTGGAGGTTGCTGTGAGCTGTGACACCACAGCACTCTACTGAGGGCGATAAAGTGAGATTCTGTCTCTAATAATAATAATAATGATGATGTCCAAGAGAGTTTAAAATATATAACAACAACAACAACAAAAGTGTGGGCAGTGCCTGTGGCTCAGGGGGTAGGGCGCCGGCCCCATATACCGGAGGTGGTGGGTTCAAACCCAGCCCCGGCCAAACTGCAACAAAAAATAGCCAGGCATTGTGGCAGGAGGCTGAGGTAAGAGAATTGCCTAAGCCCAGGAGTTGGAGGTTGCTGTGAGCTGTGTGATACCACAGCACTCTACCGAGGCTGTCTCTACAAAAAAAAAAAAAAAAAATTATATATGTATAGATATATATATAGCATTTAAGTCATAGGGCTAGTGTAGTTAAGGTGTTCCAAGGTGTTGTGCTTCTCAGAAAAGCATAAAAGCATGAACGAACATTTGACTTTGGTAAGTTAAGAAACCACGCTACAGGCTCAGCACCCGTAGCACAGTGACTATGGAGCCAGCCACATACACCGAGGGTGGTGGGTTCAAACCCGGCTTGGGCCAGCTAACCAACTGCAACAAAAAAATAGCCGGGAGTTGTGGTGGGCGCCTGTAGTCCCAGCTACTTGGGAGGCTGAGGCAAGAGAATCGCTTAAGCCCAAGAGTTTGAGGTTGCTGTGAGCTGTGACGGTACAGCACTCTACCAAGGGTGACACAGTGAGACTTTGTCTCAATTAAAAAAGAAAAAAGAAAAAAAAAGAAACCACGCTATAATGACTAGAGAAATCATTATTGAAATATTAAAAGAAACGTCTTTTAACTTTTAGACTAACAGAAGGAAAAAATAGAATAAAAAAAATCCAAAATAAAGCAAATGAGTAAGCAAAAGGTATGTATCAACATACCTCAATTTATCAACACTCTTAGCATCACTGAAGGTAGGAAAATCAGATCTTATGCCTAATGGTGTGATAACAACATGAAGAATGCACATCACCACCTATAAAGTTGTCTTACCAAAAGAATTGAACTTGAATCTAATCAGGGCTGCACATCTAACTACTTATTTATAGGAAATCTGAGCAATAGAACAAGTTAAATGACCTCATGAAGAAGCAAGCGGCCAGATATAGTCTGTGAGACATTTTGCATGACAAATACCTGGTCTCTCTGACAAATCAATGCACAAAAAAGGGTGAGTGTGTGGATGAAGAATAAAACAGTCAATCTGAGAAAACTGAATATGGCTTGGATAATATATAATATCAAGTAATCAAGGTAAACATTTATAGATCTGATGATGATATGGTAGTTATATTTTTAATGTCACCTATTTGAGAAACATGCTTAAGCATTTATCGATGTAACAACATATCTAGGATTTGCTTTAAAACACTATGTCATAGGGCGGCGCCTGTGGCTCAAAGGAGTAGGGCACCAGCCCCATATGCCGAAGGTGGTTGGTTCAAACCCAGCCCTGGCCAAAACTGCAAAAATTAAAAAAAAAATTAAAAAAAAACCCCACACTATGGCATAAAAATGGGGGTGCAGATGAAAGGAGATCAGCAAAGATGTTGATAATTATTGAATCTGGATGATGGATAAACAGAGGTCTAGTATCCTAGTCTGCTTTTGTTTATGCTTGAAATATTTGGAGAATAAAATGTAAAAAGATACATAGCAAAGTGGATAAATATAAAATGTATCAATGATTCTATTAAAAACAATTATGATTAAAAGCTGAAGATTATTGCCTTGAACTTTTAAAATTTCTCCATATCTTTACAAGAAATTGATCCAGTCCTGGCACTGGCTCACGCCTGTAATCTCAGCATTCTGGGAGGCCGAGGCAGGTGGATTGCCTGAGCTTAGGGTTAGAGACCAGCCTGAGCCAGAGCAAGACCCTATCACTAAAAACAACAACAACAACAAAATATATATATAGCCGGGCAGCATGTGCCTGTGTCCCAGCTACTTGGGAGGCTGAGGCAAGAGGATTGCTTGAGCCCAAGAGTTTGAGGTTGCTGTGAGCTATGATGCCAAAGCACTTACTGAGGGTGACAGAGTCTTACTGTCTCAAATAAATAAATTAAATTAAAAGGAAAATGTTCAGAATGATACATTCATAAGCACATGATAAGTCCCCAAGATATATATGGAAATTACAAAGGATTGAGAAAGACAAGACACCCTTGAAGAACAGCAAAATTGGTGGACTTGCCCTAAGAAATATAAGAATTATTTTAAATCTATGTTAATTCCTAGGACTGGTATACATTCTTCCAACTAAATAATAATAAGACAGATAAACCAATTTTAAATGGGCAAAGAATTTAATAGGCATTTCCCCAAAGAAGTTATACAAATGGCCAAAAAAGCACATGAAAAATTCTCAACATCATTAGTCATGCAAATATGCTAATCAAAACTGCAATGAGATGCCACTTCACACACACTAGGATGGAGATAATAAAATGACAGGTAATAACAAATACTGGTAAGAATGTGAAAGAATTGGCACCTTCATACCTTGGTGGTGGAAATGTAAAATAAGGCTCGGTGTCTGTAGCTCAGTGGCTAGGGCACCAGCCACATACACCGGAGCTGCCAGATTTGAATCCAGCCCAGGCCTGCCAAACAACAATGACAACTACAACCAAAAAGTAGCCGGACTGGGTGGCGCCTGTGGCTCAAAGGGAGCCCCATATGCCGGAGGTGGAGGGTTCAAATCCAGCCCCAGCAAAAAACTGCAACAATTACAACAACAACACAAAAAAAGTAGCTGGGAGTTGTGGTGGGAGCCTGCCGTCCCGGTTGCTAGGGAGGCTGAAGCAAGAGAATCACCTAAGCCCAGGAGGTGGAGGTTGCCGTGAGCTGTGATGCCACATCATTCTACCAAGGGCGATAAAGTGAGACTCTGTCTCTAACATTAAAAAAAAGTGAAAAGAAAAGGAATGAAGTACTGATACATGCTACAACATGGATGATGCTTGAAAACACATGCTAAGTGAGAAAAGCCAATCAGAAAGAGTACATAGGCTCGGTGCCTGTGGCTCAAGCAGCTAAGGCACCAACCACATACACCTGAGTTGGCGGGTTCAAATCCAGCCCAGGCTTGCCAAACAACAATGACGGCTGCAACAACAACAACAAAAATAGCTGGGGGTTGTGGTGGACACCTGTAGTCCCAGCTACTTGGGAGTGGAGGCAGGAGAATCGCTTGAGCCCAGGAGTTGGAGGTTGCTGTGAGCTGTGATATCAAAGCACTCTACCCAGGGTAGACAGCTTGAGGTTCTGTCTCAAAAAAAAAAAAAAAAGTACATAATAGCAAATCTACAGAGAGTGAAATAAACTAGTGGTTTCCAGGAGCTGGGAGGATGGGAGTGAGGGGTGAGAGGTGGGGAGAAATGACTATTTATGGGTACAGGATTTCTTCAGGGGGTTATGAAATAGTCCAAACTTCGATCATGTTGATGGTTGCCCAATTCTGTGAATATACTAAAATTTGATTGTACACTTTAAATGGTTGAATTTTTTTTTTTTTTTTTTTTTTTGAGACAGAATCTCACTCTGTTGCTCTTAGTAGAGGGCTATGGCATCATAGCTCACAGCAACTTCAAACTCTTGGGCTCAAGCAATCCCCTTGCCTCAGCCTCCAGAGTAGCTGGGACTACAGAAGCCCACCGCAATACCTGGCTAATTTTTCTTTTTCTTTCTTTCTTTTTTTTTTTTTTTTTTTTTTTTTTGCAGTTTTTGGCTGGGGCTAGGTTTGAACCTGCCACCTCCGGCATATGGGGCCGGCGGCCTACTCCTCTGAGCCACAGGTACTGCCCTAATTTTTCTATTTTTAGTAGAGACGGGTCTCACTCTTGGCTCAGGCTGATCTCAAACTCCTGAGGGATACACCCACCTAGGCCTCCCAGAGTGCTATTGGCTCAGCGCCTGTAGCTCAAGCTGCTAGGACGCCAGCCACATACACCAGAGCTGGTGGGTTCAAATGCAGCCCCTGTCTACCAAACAACAATGACAACTGCAACAAAAAATAGCCAGGCCTTGTGGCAGTCACCTGTAGTCCCAGCTACTTGGGAGGCTGAAGCAAGAGAATCGCTTAAGCCCAAGAGTTTGAGGTTGCCATGAGCTGTGACGCCACTGCACTCTACCCAAGGTGACAGCTAGAGACTCTGTCTCAAAAATAAAATAAAATAAAATAAAGATGTTTATTTTAAAAACTACAGTAATTCAAATAGTGTGGTACATTTGCAACAACAAATGACAAATGGAATAAAACAGAGATTCTAGAAACAGGCACACATACATAGGAATATTTTACATAACACCAAGCTTGCTCTGCAAATTAGTTGAGGGAAGTATTTTATTCAATAAAGAGTTGAACTGTATCAAATTGAAGTTGAAAAACTTAAACTGGATGCCTGACTCATCCTACATGCTAAAACCGATGCTATGTGAGTTAAAGACGTAAATGTGAAAAGTCCAAGTATAGAGCTTTTTTTAAGAAGATAATTTCAGAGAATATCATCATTACTATAGGGAAAGGCAGGATTTCTTAAGATACATAAAGTGATAATCGTAATGAAAAGTTTTCAGTTTTGCTATGTGAAAACGATGAACTTCTGTTCATCAAAAGGCACAATAAAAAGAGTAAGATGGCAAACCACAAAGCAAGAGAAGATATTTGCAGGGATTTTAAAATTACGGATAACTGGCAAAGGACTAATATCAAGAATAAAAAATGTGGCCAGGTGCAGTGACTCACACCTGTAATCCTAGCACTCTGGGAGGCCAAGGCAGGTGGATAGCTTGAGCTCAAGAGTTCAAGATCAGCCTGAGCAAGAGCAAGGCCCTGTCTCCACTAAAAATAGAAAACCCGAGGCAAGAGGATTGCTTGAGCCCAAGAGTTTGAGGTTGCTGTGAGGTATGACACGATGGCACTCTACCCGGGGTGACAGCTTGAGACTCTTTCTCAAAAAAAAAAAAAAAAAAAAGAGAATAAAGAATGTTTATGGAACAATAAGAAAAAGGCAAGCAATCCAATAGAATATGGGCAAAAAATATCTATTCAGCCATGTCACAAAAGAGGAAACGAATAATCAATAAATATGTGAAAAGATGCTCAATATTATTTATAATTAGGAATACATTAATCAAAACATCAATGTAATCTTTTTTTTTTTTTTTTTTTTTTTGTAGAGACAGAGTCTCACTTTACTGCCCTCGCCCTCAAGTGCAGTGGCGTCACACGGCTCACAGCAACCTCCAGCTCTTGGGCTTAAGCGATTCTCTTGCCTCAGCCTCCCAAGGACCTGGGACTACAGGCGCCCGCCACAACGCCCAGCTATTTTTTTTTGTTGCAGTTTGGCCGGGGCTGGGTTTGAACCCGCCACCCTTGGTATATAGGGCCGGCGCCCTATTCACTGAGCCACAGGCACCGCCCCAATGTAATCTTTTTATGTAAACAAAAAATTGGCAAAACTTAAAGGTGTGACAATATTCTCATATATTGCTGCATAATCTCACTAAAACTGTTTTCCAATTATGCTGGTAAGAGTGTATGTAAATCAGGCCATTGAAACAAAGCTTAGAGTTGTATGTTAAATTTGAATAACACGAGGAAAAACATTCAGGAACAATGGTGATGTTTGCTATAACGCTCTCATTTTTGCTAATGTAATAAGATTTGTAATATGCAAGGGAAGGAAGAGGTGGGGAACTGTTATCCAGCACTATTATGTGCTAAGACTTTTTTTTTTTTTTTTTTGCAGTTTTTGGCCGGGGCGGGGTTTGAACCCAGAACCTCCTGTATATGGGGCCAGCGCCCTACTCCTTGGAGCCACAGGCGCCGCCCAAACATTAAGACTTTTTTTGCATATTTCTTTATTTAAATTTGAGGCAAAGAAGGTACCCCAAATGCTGTTATCTTATGAAAGGAAACTTTTGGCTGAAGTTTCTTCTACTAGGGAGAAGTAACTCAGGAGCACTGTTACTCCACCACTCTCTTGATTCTTTCTTCAAGACTCATCAATTTCAAACATTTTAATTTTTCAGTACAATAATGATCACACGCTAGGGTGTGGGATTGAAGTGTCATTTTATGACAACAGGACAAATCCAGGAGATCTCCTATGTGAATAATAGGAACACCCAAAGATACAATATGCCAGTCAGAGAAGTAATAATTATACACAAAACATAAGCAAACTTCCTTCAGCTCAAGAGAGACTTGACTTGTCAGAAAGAAAGGGATCAACAAATAACAAATCCTGGACATAATTTAAATAAAATACAAACCCGGGGTCCTCGTGAACTTTCTGATTTTCAAAAATAAAAATATTATATAAACATCAGGAAACAAAGGAAGAGGCATCAGACTTTTCATAACACTGAAGGTGAAAAACAGTGAAATGTCTATAAACTGTGAAAGAAAAGAAACTGTGACCAAACGTTTATATCTCCCAACTAAGATCATTTGTCAAGGCAAAAGCAGATGTTTCGGAGTAGTCGAGGCCTAAAAAGAATATACACCCACATACCAGATATGAAGAAACAAACATAAGGTATACATCAATTGAATGAAAATTTATTCAGCACAGAGATGTCAAATGGGGGAAAATGAAATAGACAAGTAACAGAGCAAAACGTCCTAACACAACAGATAATTTGTAATATAAGAGAGAAGTCTTGTTGAGACACAAAACACCTATCAGACAAAGCAGAATTCAAGACAAAATATATAAAAAGAGAACAAAAAATAAATACCCTATAAAAGATGTAGTCATGAAGATCTTTCAAACAACTATATGACAAAAATCTATAGAAGCCAAATGCATAAAGCAAAGCTTGAAATGCAAGGGAGCTGCATAAAACACACTTAAGGTAGGAGACTTTAATATTTTTCCAAGAACTAAAAAGTAGTCAAAAAAATAGAGAATTTGAATAATAAAATCAAAAGTTTCCCAAAAAGAAAACTTCAAAAATTTCAAAAAGTGTAGAGGTTATACAGGCCATATTTTGAACCCAAACCAGTAAGACAAGAGATCAACATTAAAGAGATTAATACAAATGTTTGCTAGCTGGAAGTTAAACACAACTGTAAAGAGAAAATTAAAACTGATTGGTAAAACTATCTAGAGAGTTATGAAAAAGAACAATTCATACGCAATGGCATACAACTAAAGTTGTATACCAAAGGAAATGTACAGATTTCAAGGGTTTCCTTTAAAAAGAAACAAAAATTAATGAAGTGTGAAACATAAGACATTTTAATTTGATAATAAAGTAAACCAGGGGCAGCGCCTGTGGCTCAACGGAGTAGGGCGCCGGGCCCATATGCCAGAGGTGGCAGGTTCAAACCCAGCCCTGGCCAAAAATTGCAAAAAAAAAAAAAAAAAACCAAAGTAAACCAGAAGAAAATAGGAAGAGAAAATTAAGTAAAAAACCAAAAAAATATAAAGAATAGACGAAAATAAAAGCAGTTTCTCTGATACTACCTATGAAATAGCAAAACATCTGAAAGGCTGTTTAAAGACATATGAGAGATAATAAAACATACAATATTTAAATGAGAAAGGAGATACAGACAGAAATATAAGAAAATGAGACTACTAAATAATAAATAAGAGAATATTGTATACATCTCCACCACAATACATTGAAAATCTAAAAGAGTGGTTCTCAATCCTGGCTACACACTGTAATCACCTCAGAAGCTTGAAAAATTATGTCTGAGATCCATTCTAATTTGATTGGTCTGGGGTGTGGCCTGGACACTGGGAAGTTCAAAGGCTCTGTTTTGTGTGATTATGTTGTTCGACCGAAATTGAGAACCACTGAATTCTTGAAGGGTTTGAACCATGTGGTCTATGGACGCATCACAAGAGAGCTTGCAATAAATGCAGAATCCAGACCCACCTAATCAAAATGAAATTTTCACAACATTCCCCACGTGACATGTATGCACATAAATAAATGAGAAGTACTGATCCAGAGAAAATGGACATTTGCAAGGGAAATATAGATACTAAAATTTAAGAAAAGCTGATGGATCAATCAATGTAGAAGAGATCAGAAAAGTAAAGATTTATACAGAGGCATCAGGCCCAAATGCTTTTACAACTGAGTCCTCTCTAATCTTTAAAAATTAGATAATGCCTCTAGTTTTTAAACTTATGGAGATTAAAGTCTCCAAGCTTATCATATAGAGCTAGTGTTACATTAAAACTGAATTTTTAATATTATTACTTTTTTTGCAGTTTTTTTTGGCTGAGGCTGGGTTTGAACTCACCACCTCCGGCATATGGGGCTGGTGCCCTGTTCCTTTGAGCCACAGGCGCCACCCAATATTATTACTTTTGAATAATTACTATTCAAACCTGGTAGCAATAGTACATAATGAGAACACATTGGAATTATGAGCATAGATACAAAAATTCTAAATAAAATGTTATCCAGTTTAAGCAAGAATATATTTAAAGAATAATAAAAATTGCTGAAGTAGGGTACTTTTATCCTAGAAATGTGGTAAGTTTAACTTTAGAAAATCTATCAGTGTAATTCAATGTACTTTACCTACATCAACAAACAGAAAAGGAAAACCAAGTATTATTTCAATAGGTAGTAAAAGACAAATTATATTAGTCATTCCTGATAAAATCGCTAAGTAAAATAAGAATGAAAGGAAAGTATCTAACTTTGCTAAATGCTATTTTCCAAAACCAATATTATATCAAATGGTTAAATACTAAAGTACTGTCATTAAAATCAGAAGTAACACAAAAATGTCTGCTATTATGCAGCATTGTTTTAGAAGTTCTGGCTAATATAAGACACAACAAGAAAATAATTGGCATCTTTTGCCACACATGGAAGTTTAAGACTCCTAAAACACAATTAGAATTGGGAAGATAATGTGGGAGATTAGCTGGGTATATGGAAAATACATAAAAGTCAAAAGCTTTTCTCTATAATCTAGAAGTATCTAGGTAGCTACAAAAAGTATAATGTACTTATGGAAAGTATGGAACCTATATGAAGAAAGCAATAATATTTTGTGGAAGAATGTAAAACAAAACCAGACTAAATGGAGGAACATGCATGTGAAGACAATATGATGAAAATGTCAGGCTCAATTTAATATTAAAAATTCTTGCAATTTGAATCAAAAATCCCAATGGGGCTTTTAAGGGCAACTGGGTAAAATGATTTCTTTCTTTCTTTCTTTTTTTTTTTTTTTTTGTAGAGACAGAGTCTCACTTTATAGCCCTCAGTAGAGTGCTATGGCATCACAGCTCACAGCAACCTCCAACTCCTGGGCTTAGGTGATTCTCTTGCCTCAGCCTCCCGAGTAGCTGGAAAGACAGGCACCCGCCACAGCGTCCGGCTATTTTTCCACTGCAGTTTGGCCGGGGCCGGGTTTGAACCCACCACCCTTGATATATGGGCGGGTGCCCTACCCACTGAGCCACAGATGCTGCCCGATTTTTTTTTTTTTTTTTTAAGAGACAGAGTCTCACTTTATCACCCTCGGTAGAGTGTCAGGGCGTCACAGCTCACAGCAACCTCCAAATCCTGGGTTTAGGTGATTCTCTTGCCTCAGCCTCCCGAGTAGCTGGGACTACAGGTGCCCGCCACAATGGCCGGCTATTTTTTTATTGCAGTTTGGTTGGGGCTGGGTTTGAACCCACCACCCTCGGTATATGGAGCCAACACCCTACTCACCAAGCCACGGGCCCTGTCCTGGGTAAAATGATTTTAATATTTCTGTGAAAGAATAAATGTCAAGAAAACAATGAAAAAGAATAGAACTAAAGGATTTGCTTGCCTCCAAGTTTACCAGACTGCTGTGAGAAAAACAATATGGCATCAGTACAAGAAAAATGGATCATTAAAATAAAACAGATTTCAGAAAGAAATTCAAGGATATGTATGATTACCGCATAAGATGTCATTTCAGTTCATGGGAGTAAAGAATGACTGACTTGGGCGGTGCCTGTGGCTCAAAGGGGTGGGGCGCTGACCCCATATGCTGGAGGTAGTGGGTTCAAATCCAGCCCCAGCCAAAAACCGCAAAAAAAAGAATGACTGATTTCATGAACAATACTGTAATGATTGGCTTTCTATCCAAGAGAATAGAGAAATTAGACCCCCTACCGAACAGTGTATATATGCCAAAATAATTTTAATTGTATAAAAATCCAAACAAAATTAGGGCCTGTGGCTCAGTGAGTAGGGCACCAGCCCCATATACCGAAGGTGGTGGGTTCAAACCCAGCCCGGGCCAAACTGCAACAAAAAAAATAGCCAGGTGTTGTGGCAGGTGCCTGTAGTCCCAGCTACTCGGGAGGCTGAGGCAAGAGAATCACCTAAAACCAGGAATTGGAGGTTGCTGTGAGCTGTGATGCTATGGCACTCTACCAAGGGTGATAAAGTGAGACTCTGTCTCTTAAAAAAAAAAAAAAAATCCAAACAAAATTAAAACAATCAAAATATCAAAAGATATATATTTGATAGAACTTTAGGATAGAAAATAATTTTTTTTTTTTTCTTGTTGCAGTTGTCATTGCTGTTTTAGCTGGCCGGGGCCAGGTTTGAACCCGCTACCCTCAGTATATGGGGCTGGCATTCTACCCACTGGGCCACAGGCACTGCCCAAAAAGACGTTTTTATGCAGGATAGGAAACTCCCAGAATCATAAAGGAAAAACAAATAAATATTTGCTTTTTTTTTTTGCAGTTTTTGGGCGGGGCTGGGTTTGAACCCACCACCTCCGGCATATGGGGCCAGCGCCCTATTCCTTTGAGCCACAGGCACTGCCCAACAAATAAATATTTGATCACACAAATATTAAAAGATTTCCATGCATCAAAACATTATATAAATAAGATATATTATAGACCATAAAATTGTACCGCAAATGTATTATAAAGTTAATAGGCTTAGTGTAGAAAGGACTCCAAATGGAAAATGGGGCACAGGATTTGAATAGGTGATTTATCAGTGTGAGAATTCAAAGGGCTATTAGATATATTGAAGTATTAAACTCCACTGCAGTTCAAAGCAATGGAAACAATGATATATTCTTTTATTTTTGAACTTGTGAGATTAACTGTAAGACTCACTGTTTAAAGATAAAGGTAATGGCTGAGAGGAACAGACTCTCCCATATATAGTTATGGGAGAATGAATTGCTACAATCCTGCAAACTTCACCATGCAAGAAATATTTCTTCAGCATCACCATGTGCTGCTGTATTCTAGGTGAACAATGAATAAAACAGACACAAATCCCTGCATTCCTGGAATTTGCATTATAGCAGAAAATAATTTGGTAATATCTGATAACTTTTTTTTTGAGACAAAGTCTCAAGCTGTTGCCCTGGGTATAGTGCTGTGGAGTCATAGCTCACAGCAACCCCAGACTCTTGGACTGAAGTGATCCTCTTGCCTCAGTTTTTCTATTTTTAGTAAAGACGGGGTATGACTTTTTGCTCAAGCTGGTCTCTAACTCGTGAGCTCAAGCAATCCACCTGCCTCGGCCTCCCTGAGTGCTAGGATTACATATCTGGTAACATTTTTAAAACAGCGTATAGTGTATCTCGAGAGAATTCATTTTATAGAAATCAAATTAATCTAAGAATTATATAGCAAGAATAGTTACTCCAGCATTCTAGTAGTAGGCAGAAAACTGGAAACAACCTAAATGCCTATCAAAAGGGAATGGTAGACTAAATAATGGTAGGCTCCATCTATGAAATGTTATTCAAGGCTGGGTGTAGTGGATCATGTCTGTAATCCGAGCACTTTGGGAGGCCAAGGTGGGAGGACTGCTTGAGGCCAGGAATTTGAGAGCAGCCCAGGCAACATAGGGAGACCCTATCTCTATAAAAAAATTTAAAAATTAGGCTCGGCGCCTGTAGCTCAAGCGGCTAAGGCACCAGCCACATACACCAGAGCTGGCAGGTTTGAATCCAGCCTGGGCCTGCCAAACAACAGTGACAACTGCAACCAAAAAGTAGCCGGGCGTGTGGCGGGCGCCTGTGGTCCCAGCTACTTAGGAGGCTGAGGCAAGAGAATAGCTTAAGCCCAGGAGTTGGAGGTTGCTGTGAGCTGTGATGCTACAGTACTCTACCCAGGGGGACAGCTTGAGGCTCTGTCTCAAAAAAAAAAAAAAAAAAAAAATTAAAAATTAGGTTTGGTGGTGGACACATGTAGTCCCAGCTACCCAGGAAGCTCAATCAGGAGGATTGCTTG
Organism: Loris lydekkerianus; assembly: GCA_963574355.1. NCBI lineage: Eukaryota > Metazoa > Chordata > Mammalia > Primates > Lorisidae > Loris > Loris lydekkerianus. The sequence continues at coordinate 34,084 of CAUYPK010058027.1, read as the reverse complement.
AACCCAAGAATTTGAGGTTGCTGTGAGCTCTGATGATGCCACGGCACTCTATCCCAGGTGACAGAGTGAGACCTTGTCTCAAAAAAAAAAAAAAAAGAGAATGGGATAGAGCTTGGTTTACAGTCCCAGAGGGATAGACATATTAAGTGAATGTGTAAAGATATGTAATCTTTATTTTGGTCAAAAAACCTGAAATCCCCCAAGCCTCTTCTAGCTTTCTTTACATATCTATCTTTGTACAAGTTACATGACCTCTCAGGAAAGGTGTATAGTCTGTTACCTATGATTAAAAGGAAACCAGCTTAGAGGAAATACGGGAGTGAAATCATTACTTTTTTTATTTATTTTGTATTGTACATTTGTTACAATAACATGTACTTTGCAATTGAAAAAATCTAATAAAAATTAAAACTCAGTATAAAAAGGATAATACTGTTCCACATAATGGGATTGAGGCAGGGGGTGGGGTAGGGGAAGGCACTTTACTTTCTTCTTTGTACCATTCTGAATTTTACATATTCTTTCCAAAAAGAATGTGCATTTTAAAACATGTTTAAAGGCAGGCTAATAGATATGGAAACATACTTGATCTTTGAAAAGCAAATCGCTGAACCCAGAATAAAATCAATGCTGTGATTACAAGATGGATAAAAGATTTATGTGTATAGGCTAAGATCAGAAGAGAACAAAGACGAGCAATCCCTTTAATAAAGAAGCTGGCAATGAGGGTGATCATTTTCCTAATTTTTGTTACAAAAGCATGTAATAAAAATAACTTGCAAGATTTCCATCTTTGTATAAGTAAATTTGGCCTTTAAAAATCCTTCTTCTAAAGAACTAAAGCGTGCTGCCTTGGAAGAAACAGGAACTAAGCCTTTGAAAGTCTGCCACAATCGCCACTTCAAGAGGGAACAGTAAAAATCAATAGAAGAAAAATGGACACAAATATGGAAGGCTAAAGGGAAAACCCTCACATTTTGCTAGTGTGCTAGAGGACAATCCAGAATTGGACTAACCTTTATTAGGATGGCATAATGGATCCTTCTTCCCTTTTCCCTGTATCCCAGCCTGGGAGGGCTGGGGAAGATACTTCTTTGGTGGGAGACCAAATAGTCTCTCTAGCTCACAGAGGAGTAGCAAGATAGGCCCCATGCCTTCAAGTAACTGGCTGCATCAGTCAAGGCCTAGATTGGAGGCAGACTCATCTCAGCCTCTGGGTCTCCAATCCAGCTTTACTAGAGTAAGTCTCACACTCGGTTGGTGGTTTCTTGTGTCTATTCTCAGCAGAATTAGAACCCACAGGGGAGGAAGGGTGTGATTACAACTTCCAAAACTCCAACAGATGGCTTTGTGATACTTCCTCTTATTTCAAAGAATCTCAAGCAAAAGGAAATGGGTTCTGCACTTAATAGTCAAATACAAGCAGAAACTAGGTCTAGTTAACTATCCTGTAGTCTTAGTGTGCTTAAATATTTCTGTGGTAGTTCACATAGCTAAATGACATCTAAATTCTTAGTAGATGTTAGCAGTAAAGTCTCTTAGTGGCTTTACATTATCAGCAGGTCAATATAATGCCAAATCCTTTGTGTTCACCAATACCAGCAATACAAGTAACACAGGAGAGTAACTGAACAGGTAAAACCAAGTAAAGACAAATAATTCTTGATGTTGACCTCAAACTTGATGAACTAAGTATTTCCATCTCAGAGGTCAGAAAATGATTTGAAAATCCAAGTAGGTACAGATGCTATGCCTATATTCAACAGTGATTCATCCCTTGGTGTCAGAACTAATGAAGGGGTCACATCACTTCCAGCTTGGAAGGAGCTGGGGATTTAAAACTGTGATTTAAGTCTCATTTCCGTGTGTGTAACTTGTCTATAGCCAACACTCCACTAGGGTAACTTAAAACAAAATAGGAATTTATTTACAATAGCAAAGATGTCAAAAATAACAGGAACAATATATAACAAATCCAAGAATTATTTTATGAAAAAGGCAAACAATATATACATGAAACAAAAGATCAAACAAAATCCATAGGGCAAACTTAATTTTGATCTGATCTAAACAGCTGCAGAATGTGGCAAAATGATGTTTTGAATATGAATTACTTATGTAACCCCAGGCCAATTTAACACACATGCAGACACACAAGTTTTGTCAGCCTTCTCTTTCACTTGCTGAATCATCCTCTGAACTGTTTACCTTTGAGGAATGTAACTATGGGAAGCCATATAAGATTTAGAAAGGTTAGGCTATTTTTTACACGTGCACTAAAGGACATACTTATTGACAGGCAGGCTCACACTTCAAAAGGACAAACTGAAGGTATAAGCTGTCTGGGTCTTCTTTTATTTTCACTGCCCAATTCTGGTTTTTAGTTTCATTTTTGTGATCTCATCTACCACACATGTTGCACCAGTAATTGAGCTCTTCAAGTGCCCTAGAAATGTTTCCCAAACCTGAGCATCCATTTGAATCACTTGGAAAACACGTTAAAACAAAGATGGCTGTTCATCAAAGGATGGCTGAACATCCTGCTTCCCAATTAGTGGGGATGGGGTGAGACTGAGAGTTTGCATCTTTTAAAAAGCCCCAGGTGATTATGCTGCCAGGCCACACTTTGAAAACCACTGCTCTGAAATATCACCCCTTTTAAGGTATTCATTGGCCATACTTTTCCTTACATGAACCCTAGCAATTTTGGAAAATGCAATTGTTAATACTAAGATTCCGGAGAACAGAGCAGCAGATTATCTGACTGGCTGAGATCATGGACCGGTTGGATGTCATTGGTGGGACTTTCCGTTATAACTAAGTTTTTCAGCATGCTACAGTTTTCTGATTTATGGGTCTGGACAGTGACATTCACCATATTCTCTTGATCATTTACCTCAAATTTTGATTATTTACTATTTCAACTATCAAGCAAACACTTGTTTGTTCAGTTAAACTGCATAATCTCACCTTTAAAATCAAAGATAGCAGAATTCACTCTTTTGACTCTGGGTAACTTCTACCTAACTTCTGATGTTTATGATGACAATGACCATTCTCCAATATGTTAGCGTCAACTAGAGACCTCCAAACTGGGCACAAAGGGGTAACCCGAGGACAGGGCTTCTGCTGTGGAGGAAGTGACAGTCCCCACTGATGTGCTGTGAATTGATCCTGAAATGAACTTTAAGTGCTCTCAAAAACCACTTTATGTATGGGTAATTTATCTCAGGAGAATTGGAAATGCTAATAAAACAAATCCGTTATGAAGATAAAAGAAAAAAATAAATTTCAAGGACATGCTCGTCAAAGAACTCACCAATCTCTGAAATATTACTTGCAAATTCACAGGACTGAAATATTACCAGTATTTGCATCTGAGTCACAAAATTCAAGGCAATCAAGCATTTTGCATTCCGCTGCTGCATAAAAGGAATTAAAACTGGGGGATGAAAATAATCCACTGCTTTTGATGTTTATTAGGTTTACAAAAACTGTACATTTCTTTTTCTTAAGAAAAAGCATTAACTTAGTACTGGTATCAAATAGACTAAACATTCATTAACAGGAAAATATTCTGATTTTTATTTTTGCACGTTATTCTCAAGTACACAATTACAATAATGTCACACATCCCTATATGATTTTCTTTTTATGTATTTTACTTTTTTTACAAAGTGTACAGAGGGCGGGACATACAATATTTAATAGGATATTTCTACAGAACAATAACTTATATTATGTCCTTGTAAAAATCTGTACCTCTTTAAAACATTTAACTGAAACATCCATTTTTTTAGCTTTGCTAATCAAAATTGTTTTAAGAATTAAAACTAGGTTGTAACTAATGTCAGTACATAACAGTGACTACAATTTTATTTTCTCTTTATACAGACAAATACATTTCATCATATTCACTTGACCAAACCCTTAAATACCTTTTAAAGGTTTCAATATTGTGCTTTAAAAAGAAAAGAACGGTGTATGATTCCAGAGTATGTACGAGAAATATAACGTGTGTAAAGTGTTGTGTTCTTTATCTTTCAGCTCATTTAAAAAAATATAGTTAAATGACCCAATCATTTATATTTTCTGTACTAATTTCATAGGATGTTTTAAAATGCATAAATTTCCACTTTCATTTAGATGTTTTACATTCTTTGGGGGAAAAATAAAAATTAAGGGAGATTTTAAAAGTTAAAAAAAAAAGAAACAGAGCTTTCAAGAATACCAGGGCAATGTATCCCATAATGTTAAGTTACTTTAAAGGGGAAAAAAGAAGCATGTTACAGGGGCCAAGAAGAAACAGGAATTCCCTATGGGATGGGATAGGCTAGGAAAACCCATGCCTTGGCTTTGACTGGTAGTTAGGCTAGAGTTCATCACACCAGCCTAAAGCACTTGATTTGGAACTAGACTAAATCAATCTAGTACTCCAAAGGGTTGCCAAACACTGAATATTTCATTTACTAACCCTAAAAATATAACTCTTGAGTACAAATATCAGTGGCAAAGAAAAAGATGAAAGGTAAAAACCTAACAGCCCAAAGGGGATGGAGCACCATAATGTGGTGGCAAGGCAGCTGTCAAGTGGGAAGCCAATTTAAGGGACCCCCAAAATTGCATTGTTCCCCAAGATTCAACTTAACACAACCAAATTCTAATTAATCAAGTTCCTTTTATGAATTTATGACTCTGATTTAGACCTGTTAAAATATGCCTACTCTGAAAGAAAGAACTATGAAAAGCTTGGTGATATTCCAAATAAGGCCTCAGACTTTCCGTATGCACTTACAACATCATGCCTTTATCCTGTAATGAAAGCCAACTTGAGGTTAAGTTTTTAAAAGTTTGCTAACTGTAACTAAGAAATAACAGAGCAGGCTGAACTTGCCAAGTGTAAGTCGTAATTAGCACCCATTCTCTGGTCCACAGAGAGCCACTGTTTCCTCTCTGTCCCCCTCACTTGGTGAGACAGTTGTCTCAGAGAGAGCTGTGAGAGTTATGTCTGGATACTCATTAGCTTTTCAGAAAAATATAAAGGCATGGAGCTGAAATTGTACGAAACATTCTATCTAGAAACATCTTAACTTCTATTTTTTAATTACCAAAGATATTTAAAAGAAAATACCTTTACTCTTCAAAAATACTAGTGTCCTTATTTTCCTTCTAATTCTTAACCTGAGTAGTCTCTCTGAAGAGCATGACTTACAAAATGCTCTCTCATGCATCCCTGGATCTTTCATGTTATTGTAAATTTAATACTTTTCATTATAGATTTTAAACAACTACTACTTGGGGTTGTGTGTATAAATATGTAAAATAAGCAATACACACAGATACATGTTTTATATATGTGTATACATATAATTCAGGGTACATTTACATATATAAAGTTGCAAAAGATCCTATAAGCCACAAGTTACCTCTAGGAGATTCCAAAATGCGGTCTTCAGTAAGTCTCATTTGTAGCACACAACCATTCCAAGACAAAGCAGCACAGATAGAATAATAAAAATACAACAGGATCAAGCAAAATTTTTCAATAAGATTTTCTAAAATTTTGCTACACTGACAAAAGATGTAAATAGTCCAAAGAAAGCCAAAGAAGTATACTTCATCTGCTAAACAAAATGAAAAGCAAACACGAACCCAGCCACTGTTCTTTACTCAGCAATGCCAGGGACGCAAAAGCTCAAATGGAAACTTTCATTATCATGTGGTCTGAAAATATTAAGCAAGACAAGTAAATGACTTCCATGTTATAATTAGACCAGACCATAAAATCTCCCGTTTATATTAGTAGATGTCTTTGATAATTTTATTGTGAGAAATTTATGGGAAACAAAATGAGTCAACATGAATATTTTCAGAGTTACCAATCTAAAGTTACCTTAAGGTAAATGGTCTTAGAAGAGTACCATCAAGGTAAGCAAGGTAAATATTTAAATAAATATAAAACTTCTAAGATAGAAAAATTCAGTATAGAACCAGGGATTACTTTATTAAAAGCAACAAGCTTGTTGCCGTTTTTCCCCATTTATTAAACAAACTGAATAGAATTCAGAACACACTATTGAACAAAATGTAAAAAAAAAAAAAAAAAAAAAAGTCAACTAGAAGCAATTAATTCTATTTGTACACAGCATAAATCGATATACAGTATTGTATGTGAACAAGACTGGTTGGCTTTAAAATGAATTTTCTGTTTCAAGGCCAACATCTCTACAAAGGCCTGTAGAAGTACTGTTAGGGCAAGCCAACTTCTTTATGATGCCGCATTATGTGCTGGTTCTTTTCTGAAGGTCTTCGGAACCCTTTCTTGCAGTACTCACACCGGTGAGGATAGTCTTTTGTGTGAATGGAAATAACGTGCCGCTTAAAGCCTGAGGCATCTGTAGTGCTATACTCACAGTATTCACACTGATACACTTTCCGGCCACTATGTGTCTTCATATGCTTTTTAAGCTCATTCTGTTGCCTAAATCCCTTTCTACATCTCTTACACCTAAATGGAAGATCCTTTGTGTGAACTGAGAGAATATGGCGGCTTAGAATAAATGGATCTGCAATCTTAAAGTCACAATGTCTACACTGGTGCATTTTTTTACCCTTGTGGGCAGCCACGTGTTTCTTGAGTTCTGAAGGCCGGTGGAAGCCTTTCTCACACATATCACACTTATGGGGGTAGTCCTTCGTGTGAACTGAAATTATGTGTCGTTTCAAATCACTTGAGTTTGAACTCTTATGGTCACAATGCAAACACTGGTGTGTTTTGCTTTCTTGATGGATCAGAGCATGTTGCTGCACCTCTTTGGTATCTGAGAAAGTCAGAAGACAAATGTCACACTTGAATGGCATCTCTTTACTATGCTTAGTCTTTACATGTGTTTTCAAGTTAGAAGAGTCTGCAGACCTATACTCGCAGTACTGGCATTGGTACGGCTTCTCCCCAGTATGGATTCGCATGTGCTTTTTGAGCTCTGATGGGTGACGAAAACCTTTACCGCATTCCACACAAATATGAGGAAAGTTCTTGCTGTGGACTGCCAAAAGGTGGCGATTCAATAACCCTTGTTCAGCTGTCTCGTATTCACAGAATTTACACTTGTGCATTTTGTTGGCTCCTTTTTCTTTATGCACCATTTTGTGAGTAAACAAAGCCCCAGCGTGAGAGAAATGCTTTCCACACTCATCGCATTCGATGGCCTTCTCTGCCTTGCTTGTCAGCTTATGACTCTCCAGGTGGTTGTGTAAACTTATCTTCTTGTTGGTAGTGTAATCACAGTCAGTACAACGGTACTTCTTCTTGGCAAGATGTTCAGGATGGTTTTTCATGTGTCTTTTCAAAAAACCTCTCGACTTAAACTTCTTCCCACAAATCATGCAAGGATAGACAGTCAAAGGATGTCCATCAGGGCCAATAATTATTGCTAAGAAAAGAAGAGAAAAAATATGAGTTATCAAACCAAGTTCTTTCTGGTTTCTCTAGGAATTTAAAGTGTGTATTCTGACAGCTGTTGGCCAAGGACTCCTGAGGTAGGCTATTTGCTACATAACCTTTCTTCTACGATTTTCAACATGAGAGATACAGCAACCAAGTCATAAAGAGGAACTAGTCTGGAAACTTCATCCAGTAATACCGCATCAATCTCACTCCTTCAGTTTAAAAATATTAATGAATATGTAACTTCTATCAAGTAGTGATAAAAGCTGTAACGATTTAGAGATTAAGAATTTAATCATAAAAGTAAAGTTTTATAATCAAAATTTCTGCTTTATTCTAAAAATCATAATTTATGTTAATGTTCAGTAAAGCTTAAATATACCCATATAATTTTTAATATGCAAATTATACAACAGACAGGAATATGTCATATGAACTGAAGTACTTAGCCTGCTGCTCTATAAATTATGCCCGCTTTATGCTGACATAATTAGATTATTTATTTAAAAAGTTAATGCTTATATTTGAGGGGTTTCTTTTCATTTCCACATAAAAATCATTTGAGCTTTGAATTTTTGTTTAATCCACATTTGATTCATCTCCTATTTCTTTTTATCCAAGGAAATCATTCATGAATATCACTGAATTCTGAAAATTATGTTTTTAAATTCATACACAAAAGACACATGTGGTCTAGCAGCTAAAATGCCATCATGTCACCCCTGTGGATACATACTAGAGTTTCATCTGAGAGCTCGCAGAGCATGCTGCGCCGTGGAACTCGTGTGCCCTCACCTGTTTGGTACTGCCTGGAATCAGGTCTTCTCCTTTTCTTTGGTTTTTGTTTAGCCAGTCTGCCAAGGCCAGCAGACTCATCTATGTGCAAGAGGGCACTTGCAGTGCCATTCCGGTTTTCAATTCCATCAGAATTATTACCTAACAATGCGTATTAAAAAACAAAATTATACAGTATTATAAATTCTAAAGAATTAGGAGTTCTTTATTAACTACAACAATGAAAAGCCATGATACTCATGAATGACAGAAATTCCCCATTCTAGGTAATGGGTTTTATGAACACATTTATTATAGAACATAGGAAATGCCTAGCTTCCAAAGCTAAAAAACATATGGACTCCCTGGTTGTCTCCCAAAATTGTAAAATCATGGGCCAAACATAATCAAGATGGTAAGTTTCAGCTTGAAAGCCCGTGTACTTCTTGCAGTACTTCCTTCTACGTAATATACACATGAAGGAAATTCCTGTTAAAAATAAAGACAAAAAGTAGACTTTATAATCTTCCTCTACTCTTATTTAAATCAAATAATCCTTATGGGGTACTGGTATCTCAAATTCTGAAACCTAAGACCACAGAAACAGTTTTTCAATCATGAATTCATGTTCAAAAACCAATTCAATCAATCCTAAGAGCTGCTAGGTGACTTACCATAAGCTGCTGCCCATGCAATCGGCATGAAGGTTTTGATTTCATTGTCATCCATTTGCTGTTCATGCACAGCAGCTGCTGCTGCCGCTGCCGCCGCATCCTCCTCTCCTACAATCACTTCCATATAAACTTCATCAGCAATTTCGGCAACATCTAAATAGAAAAGTTATAAAAACTTTTGTGACCAGTTTTACAGAGCTCATGGGAAACATATTTTTATTTGAATGCAGTTAATAGACAAAAAGAAAGAAGGTCCAAACATTACATACCTAGAACATAGTTTTCACATAGTAAGCACTCAATATATTGTTGAATTAATCATTCACTCCTTGGTGTTCATCACCATAATTTGGTTATAAAGCAACATTCTCAGCATACATAAAGAGTCATTGATGTTTCCCTTGGCATATGGTAACACAGTGATCTCTCAAACAATATTACTTATTTGTTTCAAATACTGGCCATTAAAAATAAAAAAGCCACAGAATTATAAAATTTTCTCCCACAGAAAGTCCACCTACTTACTTAAATCTTCATCTTCTTGTTGAGAGTCATTGACAGTCATATAAACCATTTTTTCCCTGGGAACACGAATACTGGTGTTCTGATCAAGCAGTTCAACTCCATGATCATTCTCAGGCTCACTCTCTACAATGTCTACTGTTCCACCTATCAGGGAAGAAGAGAGCTCCAAGAGTTTATTTGAAAACTTCATTGCCATCTGTTTCTTTTTATATACTTTTTACATACTTTTTTATTACTGTATTAGAATTCTCATACAAAAGTTATCTTCAGAAAAGATTTCAAATGTTCTCAATCTAAATAACCCAAAAGTATTCAGGTTGCAGCATTTGGATGAAGATGTATAATGTACTAATGGTTTCCTCTTACCTAAGTCATCCTCTCCAGGGTCAGCTTTAAAAATGTACACCTTGATGACTTCAGGGCAAGTGCCATCCACTTTACAAGGATCGATTTCTGACTCTGCATCAATGGTCATTCCAGAGGAACCGTCATGTTCTATTTTACCAGCATCATCCACTAAAAAGGCAAGAAATATGTCACAAATAATAATAGCAAGTACTTAAATAAAATGTTACCATTTTCAAAAGTCCTTCTTAAAAATATAATTTCTAGCTTGACTCACATAAAATTGGATGATTTTACCTAGAGAAGTAGAATATTCAATAAATACATTTCTAAAGACTTCTAAATGCAATCAGATATTAAAGTGAAAAATAGTATACACAGAGAAAACTCCTAGTAGCCTAGAAAAAAAACTAAGGAATGAAGAATAGACTTAGCCTTTGCTAAGCCATAGGGTAGAAGCATCCCAACATGAAAGATATTATTATTATTACTATTATTATTATTATTTTTTGAGATAGGGTATTACTCTGTTGCCTGGGCTATTAGAGTACAGTGGGATTATCCTAGCTCACAGCAACCTCAAACTCCTAGGCTCAAATGATCCTCCTGCCTCAGCCTCCTAAGTAGCTGGGACTATGCTACAATGCCTGGCTAATTTTTCTTTCTTTCTTTCTTTTTTTTTAGAGATGAGATCTCACTATGTTGCTCAGACTGGTCTTGAACTTCCAGCCTCAAATAATCCTCCTGTCATGGCTTCTCAAGGTGCTATGAGGATTCTAGGCATAAGCCCCTGCATCCAGCCAAAGATACTGATACTTTTAACATTTAAAGTAAAAACTTTGAAAGAATAACCTAGCTGTAAAAATCAAGACATACAGTCTTCATATAAATATTTCATAAGCAATACTTCATAGTCACTAGTCTTGAACATCATTTGATCTATTTCCATTAGAATAATGTATTTAAAAATAATCAAAACATCATTGCCAAAAAGGTACACGGCAACAAGAAAGCCGATGGAAATTCTAATTCAATCTCTTTAAACTTAGAACTACACACACACACACACACACACACACACATATGCATAACATATACATACAACTTTATGACACTAATGACTTTAGGTCCTTGCTAACAAATGCACTAATATGTGAATTCAAACATATTTTCATATACCCACTGCCCTCCTTAATGAAGATAGCCTATGTTAAAAAAAAAAAAACAAACAAAAAACAAGACAACAAAACAGAGGTATACATGATTTTCACTAGTAGAGATTCAGGGGATATACAACAAATATTACATTTTTTTAAAGCAACAAAGATTACATCTTTTAAGACTTAGAAAATAAAATAAGAAAAATGATACCTTAAAATATAGACTCTGGATTTTAATAAATACCCAAACTATAAACCCCATGTAACGTAACTTTACATTACACATCACTGATGAGTGTCGACTCCTATCTCTAGCACAACAGAAAGGGCGACTAAAGATAATGAAAACTTAGCACTTGGTATAATTTATCACAAAAGTTGGATTTATCGATGTTGAGACCATTAGAGAATGGTCTAAATGAACTAAAGAAATGTTCTCCCTGCTATAGGCCCAGCTGGCCTATGTGGCACATAGGAAGATCAACCAGAGCAGAGCAGGACCAAAGGCCAGAAAAGATGACTCATTTAGTTTACCTTTAATACCACCATCAAACCTTTTCATTTCCTTTAGTTCCCTTTCTCATGTTCTCTGCTGGATGTATTTGTTTTCCTTTTAGTTGGACATTTATGTTTTATTCAATTCAGCAAACAGTAAATCTACACTAGGTATTAGAGATACAAGTATGAAAAAGTCAAGGACTCATGGCTCCGCACCCATAGCACAGTGGTTACCATGCCGTCCACATACACCAAGGCTGGTGGGTTCAGCCCACCCGGGCCAGCTGAACAGCAATGACAACTGCAACAAGAAATGGCTGGGTGTTGTGGCAGGAGCCTGCAGTCCTGGCTGCTAGGGAGGCTGAGGCAAGAGAATCACTTGAGCCCAGGAGTTTGAGGTTGCTGTGAACTGTGACGCCACAGGACTCTACCAAGGGCAACAAAGTGAGACTCTGTCTCAAAAAATAAAAAGAAAGAAAGAAAAGATAAGAAAAAAGGACTCCAGAAGTTTACAATGTAAGTGGGAAAGTGGACAAGTAAACAGATTATTTTTAAATGTAGTAATAATAGTGCAACTACCATTCATTTATTAAGTGACTGCACTAAAGTACTACTTAACACAACAAACCTGTGAGGGAGATGGTACAGTATTATCTAATTTTATAATAGAGAAAACTGAAGTTTAGAGAGGTTGAGTAACTTAATTGCAATCACTGAGAATTCAAATATTAAGCCACTTTAGTCCCAATCAGAGTTTGGAGAATGGGGTTTAAATTGGTAGAGGCAATTGTGATTTTTGAGAAACAAAAAAACTATGTAACTATCTCAAGATGCCTTTAGTGGAAATCAGATGTATGTGTTCATGACTCAGGTAAGGATGGTACTACAACAAAAGCTAGGTGGTGGTGGGTTTGATCGCTGTAACTTTTTAAATTCATAGTGTAATATGTACCCATTATACTGAGATAGAACTCAGATTCCAACATCTTTGAAATAATTCTACAAAGTCTTGTCATTCTCTATCAACTCCAAAAACTGAATTTATCTAACCAAAATTCTTACATAGAACATCAAGATGAATCTGGTATTTCAAAGGCCAACATTAAAAAAGCAAAATGATAGCGACAACTTACCAACACTTGGCTTCTGACTTATTGAGAATCAAGATCATCCATATCCCAAATAAACTACTTACAGAGAACTGCTTGTAAACAGCATCCCCAAACCTCTCTTATTTGTCATGTACAAACACAAAAATTATAAAATATAATCAGCCTGTCTCAAATGCAAAGTGCAAAAATCCCAGCAACAACGCTGGCCCACTGAAAGCCATTGTTGTTTTGCTCTATTTCTGACAGTGTTAGCATCATTAAATAGCAAACTATACTTTAATACACCTTCAATTTTGAAACCAAACAAGTCATCTGAAAATACACTTGTTGACACCTTATACTTTTCCTTACACAATTTAAAGTAAATTTATATGGAGGTCACTTGTAAGGAAAAAGCAAAAGCTTGTTTATGTAGACTGTAAGACGATATTAAAGTTGAACTCTCTAATGCAATTGTTAGTAATAAACTGATACTGAGCATGGAAGAGGATTACAGAGTCAGAAATGATTGGCAAACATCACACGTGTGTTGGTAGCTGCCATGGAAATAAAGGAAGGATACTTCATTCCTGCTGAAAGAGAAGGGCATTTATTTCAGGTAAAGGACACAGCAGAGACAAATGAGAGAGACAAGGAATGTCATGATGGTAAAGGAAAGCTTTGGCAAACAAGAGCAAAGAGTAAATAAACCAGAGTGGGAATGGTGGGGAATTGAGAAAATAAATCACACAACAGACATAGATTGCATGAAAGATATAGAGATGGGATCGAAAGATGTGGCGTAGCTGATGACTACAACTAGCACCTAATCATGTGAACAGCTTTATTTATATAGTACCTAAATAAGGCTGCTTATCACCAAGGAAAGCAAGTGGGAATATTTTCATCTTACAAAGTTGAGAAGTAATAGTACATGGGGTAAAGATTAACTTTAGGGAGAGAAGGCTATGTACTTTTAGGCAAAACACAGAAAAGTATTATACAGAAGCTACATGACTTCTGGCAGAGGGAACAAGGAGAAAGGACTATTGTTTTAGGAAGAGAGGAGAAGCAGTTGGGGGTCATTCCTTGAACACACCTCCCAGGCTGTAGGGGTCTTGCTATCTCACAATTCGCACTCCACAGAAAGCATCCTTCAATAGTGCTGAAATGTGAGGGCAAAGGCTGGTATAGGACATGGTGGGAGATGCAGCTGACTGCTGAGCTGAAGCCTAGGTCATGGAGGGCCTCATGCACAGAGAGAGGGGTCCAGACTTGATCCTGGTAGGCTGGAGGGTTCTCAATCAGGTCAGATGTCAAAAATCTCTTAAGGAACTTAAAAACATGGGCTCCATCCCAGCAGTTCTAAACAATCAGAAGCTGTAGGGATGGGGCCTGATATATCAAGACAGATTTAGAGGTACACTGTCCCTCAGAGTCTGATCAGGAGTTTGAAAGCATCTGCTTCAGGTGATGGGAGACTTTTTAAGCAGAGCAAAGACAAGGTCAGATGTCTATTTTTGCTATACTATCCTGCTGGCCTTGGAAAGGTGGATCCAAAGGGATCAAGACATGAAGCTGGGACACTACTTGTGAACCTGCTGCAATAATGCAGGTGACAGGTGGCAGATGGCAAGACTTTCAATCAGCAGAGAGAGTAGAGATGGGGAAGTGGCCTAGACTTGAGACTTGGTGTCTAAATGAAAACTGAATGTGACAAAGGAGCCAAGGATAACTCCGGGGATTTTAATTTACGTCACTGAGTAGGGTAAGAATGTGAGAGAAATAAGGAAAGGGATCTCTCTGTATGTTCATTAACTTAAAGTCCCAAGGGTAACTAGTGCCCCCAAACTCCCAGCCAGTGCTTATCCCTACCACTTTGTGCTCACAGAACCTTGCAGAGTACATGATTCACTGTGCTGTCACTATGAGGTTTATCCATCTTTCCCACTGATACAGCAGAACCTACATTTTCTTACTCATTCTTTTAAGACAGAGTCTTGTGATAGCAGACACTCAGAATATTGACTAAGCAATGATTCAATGAATGACTGAGATGTGAAGCTAGCTACTGAGTCTGAAAGCTGACACAAATTTGGGAGCCATCAACTCTGAGTTAACTAAGCCCTGCCACCACACAGGGAGAATATGCAGTTTAAGGACAGAGTCTTGCGAATGTCATAGGTTTGAGGGGCAAGAAGTGTTCACAAAAGAACCTGAGAAGAGAAAGCTGGAGGGCAGTGGAAGGGTATCAAGCAAAGTAGGGAGTTAAAAGTTACAGGAACCCTAGTAAAGCCCATCAAGGAGCAATGTCTGCACTGACTATAGCAACCTGAAGTCACTGATGCTCTTAGTGAAAAGTGGTGAAATGAAAGTTGCAAGGGGCCACACTGGAGTGGGCTGAAGATCTACTAAAAGATGGGAATTTCTTCAAGTCTTGTTTTAAAAAGGCAAACAAAGGTGCAGTGACTATAATGGGTTGCAGGGTTGAGGACTTTCCTGTTTAACTGATAAACAATACTCAAGTATGCTTATTCCGTGGGAAAAAACAGAATAGAAAATGAGGCGAAACCAGAGGACACGATGAAATTTCTAGATGCATATCTCAGAGGACTACGAGCAAAGATGAAAAAATTTTCCTTAAATACTAGGAGAAACTATCCTTCTGAGACTTAGGTGAGACCATAGCTACATTGTGTCCAGAGAAGAGGGGAAGATTGTAATGCAGAAAGTTGGAGGTCATGGCTAGTGGCTTCAACCACAGATTCAAAACAGGAGGTAAAGACTGGTAAACAGTGAAAGAATGGCTGACTGGGTTAAGAGCTTGAGAAGCTAGAGAAAATGAGCTGATCCAGCATATGAAGGTTCAAAGAGTCCAGGTGGTTAAACTCTTTGTAGCTGAAAAAAACAAACGGTTCTCTGAACATAACCACCTAAAGTATATTGATTCACTTTATAAAAATAGTTTGTAGGGGGAAAGAGTTGGCATTATGTTATTTCTGGCCTGATGGGTACTTAGCCTTTTTCAAAGCTATTTTTATGACATACCCAGCTAACTGGGCCATGGTTATTTTCTTAAAGGTGGTATGAAATTTCAAACTGAGGTATCATTAGAAGGATGAAGATCTCACCAAACCAGGCAGAAGAGTCCAGAATAAATCTGCAACATATTCAGAGAACTCAACTCTGAACAGTTTGATATTGTCAATAAAGCTGGCCTCTTTTGGCAAGGTTTGTCAAAACAGATTCTAACAGGTACTGGAAAATCCAATGTCCCTGTGTTTACAAAGAACAAGGCCAGGCTTGCTGTTTTTGTATATGCTGGTTTGTCAGTACCCTTAGGATAAAACCTTTTATGATTGAAAAATTTAATCATTTCAGAGCTTACAAAATGTCATGCCTTTACCTGGAACTTGGAGTAAAAGACCTTTGTTTGTTTTCATAAATGTGTGGGAAAACACATTTCAAATATATACAGGTTTAATTGATAGCAAAGCTATTCTATTAATTACCAGACAAAAGTAGAATTCACCTTCAGATTTTCACCTTGAAAATTTGCTCCACTAACTCAACCTATAAAATTATTCTGAATATAAAATATTACAGAAGTAATTTATTTTCTAAAAGACACTTTGATGGTCCTGTTAAGTACTCAAAATTTCACTGTGATTTTAAAGCTACCATTAAAAATGAATTTCTAAAAACAGACAAAGAAGGCGTCTATAAAATTGAGTCATCATACGTATGATTTCTGCATAAGTGCCTTCTTCTAATGTAGTAATGAAGAACTGGAGCTTGAGAATAAGGCCTCTCCAAAATAGAAGAGCATAATTTCTGGAAATTAAGACTACTTCTAATAATAACTACCATTTGCATGGCATTTTGCAATTTCCTTAGCATTTCTACGTATTTTTTATTTCACTTGATTTTCATCTTTTCCAGATAAAGAAATAAAGGCTTTGAGATGGTATATGATTTGCCCAAAGTCTGTGAGCTACCAAGTGAGGGGTGAGAGAGAGAGAATAAGAAGGTGGCTGTCTTTGGAATCCAGGCCTTTGTTTTCATCTTCTGATTTTTTTTTAAAGAAATGTTTGTTCATTCGATAATATTTAGCATTAAAAAAACAAAGTACTAATAATCCCATCAACCTGAAATTCCATAATTACGTTAGCAAATTTCTTTCCCATGTCTTGGTATTCTTTTTTAAAAAGTTGAATTGCCAGCAGTGCTTCCTCAGGCTTTATAGAATATTTATTTCTCATCCAACATTTTAAACCTAAAATGGAAGTGAAAATTTGACTTCTCAACAATCTTATTAGTAATAGTAATCTATAGAAAAAAATAGGTATATATTATACTGCTTTACAAGGATGCTTTAGCAAAACCCCCTGAAGACTGAAAAGTGGTGGATGATTATCTGCAATGTTCAAAGATACTGTGGTATGGGCAGTGCCTATGGCTCAGTGGGTAGGGCACAGGTCCCACATACTGAGGGTGGCGGGTTCAAACCTGGCCTTGGCCAAACTGCAACAAAAAAATACCTGGGTGTTGTGGCGGGCACCTGTAGTCCCAGCTACTCGGGAGGCTGAGGCAAAAGAATCACCTAAGCCCAAGAATTGGAGGTTGCTGTGAGCTGTGACAGTACAGTACTCTACCAAGGGCGATAAAGTGAGACTCTGCCTCTTTTAAAAAAAGAAAAAGAAAAGAAAAAAAGATGCTGTGGTATCTAAAAATACAGTTAAGATTTCAGAAAACTCAGTAGTTTCTGGCAAAGAAAACTGTGAGTAGGAGGAACACAACTCTTCAAATAAATTGTTAAAGGAATGTTGATCTAATGAAAAACAAAAGAGGGCAGCACCTGTGGCTCAGTGGATAGGGCTCCGGCCCCATATACCGAGTGAGGGTGGCGGGTTCAAACCCAGCCCCAGGCAAACTGCAACAAAAAATAGCCAGGTGTTGTGGCGGGTGCCTGTAGTCCCAGCTATGCCAGGAGTTGGAAGGTTGCTGTGAGCTGTGATGCCACCGTACTCTACCCAGGACGATAAAGTGAGACTCTGTCTCTTAAAAAAAAAAAAAAAAAAAAAGAGCTAGTTCTTATATGGAGAATTAACAAAGAATGATGGTGGTCATGATGGATGACAAGGACAAACATTTACTGTGAGCATTTACTTCTCACAACCTTATGAATTAATAGTGTTTTGTTATTCTAATCTAAGCTTCTAGACAAATTTCATTATAATGCTGTCAAGATAAGAAATATATAGTATTGGATTGGATTTGCACTGAAATTGCATTTTGTCTAAATTAACATAATAAAAATCTTTATCATTCTCAGTCTTCTCATGTAAGCTCTTGGTCATCTCTCCTAATTTCTCAAGATCAGGTTGTAGTTAAGTTTACTTACCTTCCCCAAAGAACAAAATAATTGCCTTTTAGTTGATTTCCTTCTCTCCAGGTTTCCCAAACACCCTCAGACACTGCCCTCAGCCAGCCTTTGTAAAGCAAACATCCAGGCACATTACTCTATGGCAGGGGTCCTCAAACTGCAGCCCGCGGGCCACATGAGGCGGTGTGATTGTATTTGTTCCCGTTTTGTTTTTTTACTTCAAAATAAGATATGTGCAGTGTGCATAGGAATTTGTTCATAGTTTTTTTTTTTTTAACTATAGTTCAGCCCTCCAATGGTCTAAGGGACAGTGAACTGGCCCCCTGTTTAAAAAGTTTGAGGACCCCTGCTCTATGTCATAGAAGGATGTTCTATTTCTTACCAAATAATATACAACTTAGACAGCAACTGACCTCTCACCAAACTGCCTTCTACCCCATCCCTCCCAGCAGCTCCCATATGACCCCCATAATACCCAAATTTAAACAGTATGCTTTTATTTCCATCCCCTTATGCTTCTTCAACTTTGCTCAAAACAGGGGCGGAGAGACTAAGCACAGTGGCCCACACCTGTAACCCCAACACTTTGGGAGGCCAAAGCAGGAGGAGGGCCTGAGGCCAAGAGTTCAAGACCAGCCTGGGCAACAAAAGAAGACCTCATCTCTTAAAAAAAGACAGAAAAATGAGCTGGATGTGATGGTGCACAACTATAATCCCAGCTACATGGGAGGCTGAGGTGGGAAAATTGCTAGAACCCAGAAGTTGGTGGCTACATTGAGCTATGATCATGTCACTGTACTCCAGCCCAGGTAACAGAGTGAAAGTCTAGCTCTTAAAAAATAAAAATAAAAAGGACTGCTTGTTGGAGAAATGATACGGCTTATAATTTAAGTTTAAAAAAGTATAAAAGGAAATTAAAATGTACTCAAAATCCCACCACACAGAATAGAATTTATATAGTTCATTGGATATTTCTCTACACATATTTACAAACAATAGGATGAAAGAATGAACAAAGATTTCTAAAATGAAAATTAGATATTTAACATGCAAACAAAAATTATTACATTAGAATTTCCTTGAACTCAACAAGAAAACAACTTTAATTCCACAGTGATCCCATTCCCTGGCACTGGCCCTAAATTCCCTTGCCCTACCCCCCTCTTTTGTGTCACATGCTTAGCAGAACCACAACTGGCAATTTGCCTCCACACCAGTACCTATGGTAAGTAAATTTGGTTTGAAAAACATAGAAACACACACACACTCCTCTGATCGCTTCACTTTGAATTCATTACCATGAACCTGAAGTAGATCTTTTCTGCTACTGCTCCCTCTTCTCTTTTAAAAGCATATTCTTCTCTCCTTGTTAATACCACCTCTCCACCCTAAGTTGCTGAACTTATTTCACTCATAACAAGTGAAACATTCAGAAGATTCACTGACTACCACCTCTATCCACCCACCAGCAACTAAAGCCCCAAACACTGTCTTTCCACCCATTACAAGTCATGTGTTCCCAACTAACACCCACACCCTTTTTAGGAAGCCCCATCCCCACCTCTTTACTACTCTAGCACCTGTCTTCTCTTCTTACACCCTCTACTGAATCTTCCTCATCAGCATACAAACAAGCTATTCTTTTTCCTCCCTTAATTAAAATAAGCAAAAACTTCCCTTGATCCCCCTTCTCACAGTCTCCATTTCTCTAATTTGCCACATTTCATATGCTCTAACCTCCCTTCACTCGGGCCTTTCTTTCCTCATAACCTCTCCAAAACTTCATCAAAGTCACCCATGACCAATTCTCAGCCCTCATGTGTCCTGCCCTAGCATTTGACAGGCAAGCACTTTCCTCTGTGATTCTTTTCTCACTTGGCTTCCATGCTCCAAGCTCTTAGTTTCCTCTCACTTCAGTGGCCACGCCTCCTCAGGCCTTTGCTGGGGGGCCTCTTCTTACCTCTTAATGCTGCCAACACCGGGGCTTAGTCAGTCCTTGGTCTTGGTGATCTGCAATGACTCCTTTGGTGATGATTCTGTCGTATGGCTTAAATTTCATCTATATACTGACAAAGCCCAAATTTACATCTCTAAACCAGTCTCCCAAACTTGATTTGTGCATGTCTCTGCTCAAATATTATCTTCTCAGCAAACCATGACGATACCTGTAACCTAAATCCTCCATTAACCAATTTTTTTCTCCCTATACCTGTATCACCTTATAATATACCATATCACCTATTTATGTCTGTGTACCTTTGCTAGAATGTAATCTCCACCAGGGAATGGAACTTTTCAAAAACAATTTTAATTCATTAATTTATTTCTTTTTTTTTGCAGTTTTTGACCAGGGCTGGATTTGAACCCGCTATCTCTGGTATATGGGTCCGGTGCCCCACTCCTTGAGCCACAGGACCCATCCGGGAATGGAACTTTTCATCAGTTTTGTGCACTAATGTCCTCTGTCCTAAGCACCTATGAGGTGGTCAACATAAAGAATTAGGCCTAATATACTGATAAGTACATCTGCTGCATGTCTGGCCTATGCAAATTAGGTCAACTTAAAAGTTGGTCAATGTAGGGTGGTGGTCAACTACGGAGGTCCTGCTATACTACAAATGCATTAAAAGTCATATTTTGCTTGTCATACACACAAATTTTAATCAGCTTTTACTGCCACTCTACTTTAAAAGATTTGGGAATTAAAATTCAGATATCTTCCCTTCCCAAATATCACATATTTTACAGTTTTATATTAAGTGAATTCAATACTCACTATTGAGTATTGATTGAATAATCAGTTTCTCCATTCTAGGTTCTTCCAATTGATTGATCCTTTGGTCTGCTAGATTTGTTACCAAATAGCTCTCCCATTCCTATCAAGAAAGGCTAATTGGTGTTATAATCCCTGAGTTCCTGAATACTCAAAAATGTCAGTTCATAGCCTTAAAAAACTAATTGGCTGGGTATAAAGCTCTTAGGTTAATACCTTCCTCAAAACTTTGTGAACAGTGTTCCACTGTCTTCTAGCATTGAGTATTTCTCTGTGAATGTCCCTGTAATTCTTGATCCTTAAAGTTCACTAATGATTTGGTTGTTTTATCATCTTGTCAAGTTCTTAGACCAAGAAAGAGTCCAATCTTTATTTCAGAAAAATTTTCTTCTATTCTAAATATTTTCCTATTTCATTAGTTGTTTTCTTCTGGAATTTCACATATGTATGTATGTCCCCTTTGTTTCTTACATCTATCCATCTTCTCCATAATCATTTTTATATCTATTTTTAAATTTTGTCATTTCCTAAAGCCCAGTCCCTCTTTCTCTGGTTATACACTAAGGTACATTTTTATCTTGTTGCTTTGATGGTGGCTTTAACATTGATCATATTTTTCTTCAGCTCCTTCTGAATTCTGTCAGTTTACTTTCTAACTGCCTCTATTGTCTTGTAATATATTCTTTGAACCTTTGTATGTTTTTAATTTTAAAAAAGAGATTTATGCAATTTCATTGAGCCTATGGAAAAGCACAAACCAACAGAACTTTCTATGAAGGAAATGTTCTTTATCATGCCTGCACTAACCACATGTGACTACTGAGCACTTGAAATAAGGTTAGTGGGGCATAGGAACCATATATTTAATTTTAATTCATTGAAACTTAAATTTACAGCCAGGTACAGGGGCTAACACCTATAATCCCAGCACTCTGGGGGGTCAAACTGGGTGGATTGCCTGAGCTCAGGAGTTTGAGACCAACCTGGGCAAGAGCAAGATCCTGTCTTTAAAAATAGCTGAGCACTGTGGTGGGCACCTGTAGTCCCAGCTACTTGAGAGGCTGAGGTAAGAGGATCACTTGAACCCATAAGTTGGAGGTTGCTGTGAGCTATGATACCACAGCACTCTACCCAGGGTGACAAAGTGAGACTCTGTCTCAGAAAAAAAAAAAAAAAAATTGCTTACAAAGGAAAAACTAATTCAGGGACTTTTCTAAATAATAAAGTTAATGATAATAAGGGCTCTAGACTATTGTTGCTTGGCCCATTTGGATTTTATCATTGACATGTAATTCACGTAACAAAATCCCCCATTTTAAAGTGTACACATAAGTGATTTTCAGTATATTCACTATGTTGTTCAACCATCACCAGTATCTAATTCCCTGAAAAGAAATGCCATACCTATTAGCAGTCAGGCCCAAATGGCTCCTCCCCAATCTCCTGGCAACCACTAATCTGTATTCTATCTCTGTCTATTTGCCTATTCTAGACATTTCATATAAATTAAATCATACAATATATGGTCTTTTATGTCTGGCTTCTTTCAGTGAGCATAATGTTTTTAAGGTTTATCCATGTTGCAGTGTGTAGCAGTTAATTAATTCCTTTTCATGACCAAATGATATTTCATTGTATAGATATACCACAGTTTAGTTATCCATTCATCAGCTGATAGGCATTGGATTATCTCCATGTTTCGGCTAATATAAATAATACTGCTATGAATACATGAGTACCAAGTTTTTCTGTGAACCCATGTTTTTAATAGCCCATTTGGTTTTACATTTAAAAAATTATATAATATTGGTACCTGCTACTGACAGGGAATAATATGGAAATACAAGCCTTTCAAAATGTTTTTTTTTTTTTGAGACAGAGCCTCAAGCTATCACCCTAGGTAGAGTGCCGTAGCATCACAGCTCACAGCAACCTCCAACTCCTGGGCTTAAGCAATTCTCCTGCCTCAGCCTCCCAAGTAGCTGGGACTACAGGTGCCCACCACAACACCCGGCTAACCTTTCAAACTGTTAAAAAAAAAAAAACCTCAATGATGAGACATGATCTCTTAACTAAAACCCAGAAAAGGGACCTCAAGAATATTTTTACATTATTTCTTTAAAATACCAGCCTAGTGTCCTTCCCAAAGCTAACAAAAGTTTACGTAAGTGCTAAACAGGATCATTAAAATAAATTCAAATAAAAATCTTAACACTGCAGCTCTGCTACATTTCAATAAAGATTTAAAAGATTTTGTGCTAGTCCTGAGAAATGAATCATCCAGGAGGCACAAACAATTAAGAGGAAAACAATTAAGAGGATAGAATCAATCTCAAAGAATAATTCTAATTAAATTTGAAGTCTATAAACCTATAGCCAGTACCCACAAGGTAAATGTGGATTCATTCACTAAATCCCAGCCTCCCAGAACTGGGAGCTACCTAACAGATCTTTAAGCAGGCTAATTTGAGAGAAAAATAAAGACCAATTTTACTTCCTAAGCTACCTCAAGGGGCAGTCTGAATATATAAATCTTTTCTAAAGTTTTAACAAGATTCACAGGTGTGATTCTTGAGGTTGATGTCAAGGAGGGACATCATATCATACACCACAGTATTGGTGTTTAAGAGAAAATAAGGTTCTTTGAACCATGAGCCTCTTCTACTTTAATCTGAAAAGTCTAATAATCTTACTACCTAATCACCTCAATGTTTATTAATGCCCCCAAACCCAAATCCAATCAAAAGAAAACTGTAAAATAAGGAATTGATATTATTCAACATCACAAAGGTTTCTGTGTGGTTGGGTAACTACTAAACACCCAATGAAAGTTACCAAAGATGGGTATTTCCTCTTAAAATGATGGAACAGTTATGTCCCAGGCAATGTAAGTTTGCCTATATTTATTATGAAATCAATAACTTGACACACATGAAACCAGAGTACCTAAAAGACTAAGTAACTTGGCTTGGTGCCTATAGCACAGTGGTTACAGCACCAGCCACATACACTGAGGCTGATGGGTTTGACCCCAGCCCACCCCAGCTAACCAACGACAAATGCAACAAAAAAATAGGCATTGTGGCAGGCGCCTGTAGTCCCAGCCACTTGGGAGGATGAGGCAAGAGAATGGCTTAAGCCCAAAGAGTTTGAAGTTGTTGTGAGCTATCACGCCACAGTACTCTACCAAGGGCAACAAAGCGAGACTGTCTCCCAAAAAAAAAAAAAAAAAAAGACTCAGTAACTTGCAGTAAGCATACTGTCAAGAAGGCAAGGGTGGCGCCTGTGGCTCAGTGAGTAAGGCGCCGGCCCCATATACCGAGGGTAGCGGGTTCAAACCCAGCCCCGGCCGAACTGCAACAAAAAAATAGCCAGGCGTTGTGGCAGGCGCCTGTAGTCCCAGCCTCTCGGGAGGCTGAGGCAGGAGAATCACGGAAGCCCAAGGGTTTGAGGTTGCTGTGAGTCCTGTGACATCACAGCACTCCACCGAGGGCGGTAAAGTGAGACTCTGTCTCTACAAAAAAAAGAAGGCAAATGTTCTAGGAGATAAATTAAATTTCACCTTTAGACCTTCCTCTCTTAACTGCCTTCTCAGGAACCTTCTTTATGGGGTTAAAATTCCATCTTATTTTTATTACTTGTTCTATAAAAGACTTTCCTGGAGAGATTCAAGGTTTAATGAAATTAGCCTCATTCTGTAGATGGGGAATTAAAGGATCACAGCTATTTAAGTGCCAGTCCTAAAATACAGTGATCTGTAGCATGATGTCAAGAGATACAAGTAATGAAAAATAGTTGCCAAATTGCACTGAATTGGTCTAAAACATAGCCAACTAACCCTACTTAACCAAGAACTGATTTCTTAATTATTATAAATGTAGGGGAAAAAGTAATGACTGTTACAGTCTCACCCTGTACCTGCCCTTACCCATGAAGAATTTGCTGGTGTAACAACAGAAAGGGCATAAAGGAAGCTAGTCTAGATTGAACCTTGCTAGCCCAGTGGATGCCACCCAGCTTCTTTGTGGATAATAACAATAGCAGTGGCTAGCAGTTACTGACTGACAGACTCTCTCATTCTCACAACCACCTTGCAGGCCAAGCAGTAGGACTGCCATCTACAAAAAATGGAAACTAAGGGCAAAATGTTAGCTAACTTGCCCATAATCTACTGACAACTCTTTAATTCATTAATTTTAGTGTTGATTTCTAAATAAATTTCGGAGTACCTACAGTAAAGATATAAAAATGTTAGGTGGGTTAAAAGAAATCTTTTTGAATTTTATTAGAACAAGCTTTAAAAGATGTTCAAGTTGACTATAGTTAATAATGATGTACCATATACTTGAAAATCGCTCAGAGTAGATTTTAAGTGCCCTCACCACAGAAAAAGTACATGAAGTAATGCATATGTTAATTATCATGATTTACCCATTCCAAATATATATATTTCAAAGCATGTGATACACCATAAATATATACAATTTGTATTTGGCAATTAAAAAATTAATTTTAGCAAGGGTGTCAGCATCTCTTTTTATTAATAATTGTTCTCAGTTTGGGTTCATGAGGAATGCTTAGTTTGTTAATCTGTGATGTTGCTTAGAGCAGTATTTATGTGTTTTTATTTATACTAGCGTAGTAAACCTGCATATCATTACAGTAAACATGATTACTGTGATGAGTTAATCTGAACACCTATTAAAATCTGTACAATGAAAAAAAATTAATTTTAAAAATTAAATGAAAAGATGTTCAACACATCTATTCTAAAATATCCTTAACCAGCACATTGTACCTCACGATTGCATTAATGTACACAGCTATGATTTAATTAAAAAAAAATCCTTAGTTCAGTAAGACTTTTCTCACATTTTTCAGACATATTCCTACATTGATATGTATTTTTTAAATTCTAAAATTTTATTCTATGTTTTATCAAATGGTTTAAAAAACAAAACTAGTAGGGTATATAACACAAAAAGATACATACATACCCAATATTTAGCCCATAGAACAAAGAAATAAAATATTTTACCATCTCTTCTGTGCTAACAGCCCCTAGAATGAATAAACTATCATATACTGTGTTGTTCCTCAGAGTTCATGCATTCAACACAGGAGTTTGGACTTCATGTATTCATTTGTTATCAGAATCACTTTTTATTGGATGGTAAAAGTCATGTTTAATTAGGAGCTAACATTAGACCCATTGGTCAAAACACTTACCGTATATACTCGAGTATATACGGTATACCGGATGGCCAGGCCACCCCATTCCATGTTTGCAGAGGTCCACTTACATTATAGTTGTACAGTGGACGGCTGTATGCAGCAACCTCATAAATAAATCTACAGCATCCAAACCTGCTCCTCTTCAGAAAATGATTTAGCCATCTTCCCAGCTGTACGAGCCTGAAAATGGGGGTGGGATGGGGAACGACTGCAAAACAGCTCCTTTTCTTCAACTCTAAATCTAATACAAATTTTACTTCCTAAATACAGGATGTCATGAATCAGTTTCTGCCAAACTACTGATACAACCTTATTTCGAACTGTTACCTGTTTATTACCTGGACTACTATAATGTACTCCCCAAATGTACTTTTGTTTCTCATTTCCACTCTTACCTGTGTCTGACCTCAAAGTTCTCTCTCTAAACAAAACATCTAAGCATGTTATTACTAATCTATCTAAAACCCTTGCACAGCTCCCATCAAAAAGGTACGAGAGGCTCGCTGGTATATTCAAAGGCCTTTTTATTTTGGGCCCTGTTTTGTCAAGCTCACTTTTCACCAATTACCCACCCTCCTCACAAACGCATTATTTGTAACCCAAAGTATAAGCCTCTGATGATGATCTTTCACATTTGCCTTTTATCCCTCAACCACCTACTAGACATTTTATTCATTTTTCAAACCGAGTTCACCCCAAATTATTGTTTTAAGATGTGTTAATTGTATTACTGTTTCATTTTTAAAAATCCTTATTTTGAAAAATAAATACCAGAATATTTATGAAAGAAATAACATGTGGAATTTGCTTCAAAATGCTGGAAGCCAGGAAATGGACAGGAGATGAAATAAATTTAGGCATATCTTCAACTGAGTTTCCACAATGCTTTCATAGCATTTATATCCCTCAAGTATATCAAAAATTTCCCACCATTTTCTCCCTTTGTGCTTCCAAAATACTTCACGTATCTATTTATGTGCCTTTTCACACTCAACTGTAATTTCTCTTTCTTTCGAGACTGAACTCTTAAAAAGCCAGAGACTTCACTGTTTAACACCTAGTAAAGTTTATAAGTCATTGTGGCTAATCAATAAATGTTTTTAAAAGAATGAAGACACAAGAAAGGTAAACATGGGCAAGGGTAAAAAATAAAAGTTTATCTATGATTACTTTTTCTCAAGTAAATACAAATTTGAAAAAAACTGAAACTTTTTAGTTAGAAAAACAACAGGATGGAGTTTGGAGGCTGTCTAGATGGCTTATATGAGAATGAGTTAAACAATGTTTATCCTCCCCATTATTTCAACATGGTTGAAATTTGGTATTCAATAACACTATAAATTTTAGTAATCACTAAACTTCTTTTCACCTCCCTCACCCACCAATAAGCACTGTCCCAAACTGAATGCTTTGTAGTATTACCTTTATACACACATACGTACAAACACACACACAAAGAGAAGCAGTAAGAGAATGAAGAGTAGACACTTCGGAATAAAACACACTTGGTTTCAAATTCTCACCCTAATGCTACCTGGATGTGTAACATTACACAAGTCACTGAAACTAAGAGTCAGTTACTCGAGTCTGTAAAATAATGACAACATCAACATTATAAAGCTGTTGTAAGAAAAATAATATATATTAAATTCTGGCACTTGGATATCATTTACTGAAGGTTTACTATTACATATTTTTGTTATAAAAATGCTACTGATCTCCAACAAAGTAATCTTTCTTGGGGGAAAAAAAAAAATTTTTAAATTACAAGTGAACTATATTGATTTGTAACAATCAAAATACAAATATAATTCTAAACAGACCACTCCTACCAAAGGAGAGCTTTTCCCTCCTTTTGGAGACTCAGTTTCATTCTGTTGCCCTAGCTAGAGTGCAATGGTGTCATCATAGTTCATAGCAACCTCAAATTCCTGGGCTCAAGCAATTCTACCTCAGCCTCCCGGGTAGCTGGGACTATAGGAGAATACCACCACGCCCAGCCAATTTTTCCATTTTTTGTACAGAGAGAGTCCTGCTTTTGCTCAGGCTGGTATCTAACACCTGACCCTCAAGTGTTCCTCCTGTGTTGGCCTCCCAGAGTGCTAAGATTACAGGTGTGAGCCACCATGCCAGACCATAACTTTCTTAACAAACCTCACTAAACAAACTTCATTATGTCTTCTGATAGAACAAATGATTAAGTGTCAGATAGGTCTAATGAGTCAGAAAGCATTTTGCCACTGGGAGGCCAAGGCAGGTGGATTGCTTGAGCTCAGGAGTTTGAGATCAGCCTGAGCAAAAGTGAGACCCCATCTCTACTAAAAATAGAAAAACTGAGGCAAGGGGATTACTTGAGCCCAAGTTGGAGGTTGCTGTGAGCTATGACGCCATAGCACTTTACCCAGGGTGATAGTTTGAGACTGTCTCAAGGGGAAAAAAAAAAAAAAACCATTTTGCACACATTTAACACCTGAACGTTGCCTTAAAACATTAATTCAAATATATATAAATTATACATGCTACTAGACCAAAATAGTTTAGTAAGCATTAGTTAAGAAATAATCAATATAATGATTCATTAACATTCAGCTTTTATATAAGCAGTTGCATAATGATGGGTGAGGGAGGCAAATATAAGTTCAATGAGTCCTGTGCACTCAGTAAGCAGGTAACAAATGTTTACCAGATAGAAAAGCTTTAAAATGTTAGCTAAATTAGGCCAGTCAGAAGAAATTGGGAATCTGAGAGGATTATCAAACTTTGGAAAGTTTTCTGCCATTTAAAAGTTGTATCAAAGGTAGATACAACCAAGTAGCATCACCTGACTAAAAAAGTTGATTTCACGGTACAAAATCCATACTCTGCAATTATAAAACACTGTTGAAATTAAAGTTCTAAATAAATGGAAAGACATCCCATGTTCGTGGATCTGAAGACTTAACACTGTGAAAATAGCAATACTCCCCACATTGATCTACACATCAAATTCAACTTAATCCCTATCAGAATCCCAGCTGGAAATTGAAACGTAGAGCCTAAAATCATATGGAAATTCAAGGAATCCTAAATACCCCAAAGAATCTTGAAAAAGAACTACCTATATACTCGAGTATAAGCCGAGTTTTTCCGGCACAAAATTTGTGCCGAAAAACCCGAACTCGGCACAAATTTTGTGCCAAAAAAAATCGGCTTATACTCAAGTATATATGGTAAATTGGAAAACTCATACTTCCTGATTTCAAAATTTACTACAAAGCTATAATAATCAAGACAGTATGAAACTAAGCTTAAGGACAGACGTATACATCAACAGTACAGAATTAAGAGTCCAGAAATAAATCCTTACATTTATAGTTAACTGGTTTTTACAAAGAATGCTGAGCATATTCAATGGGGCAAAAATAGTTTTTTTGTTTTTTTTTTTAGCAAATGGTGCTAGGACAACTGAATATCCACATGCCACAGAATAAAGTTAGATCCTTAGCTTGTATCACATACCAAAAAATACTCAAGATGGATATAAGGCATAATTTAAGAGCTAAATCTGTAAAATTCATAGACGAAAACATAGCTATAAATCTTTATGACCTTTGCTTGGGCAACAGTTTCTTTCATGTGACACCAAAAACATAGCCAACAAATATAAATATATATATAATTTAAAACTTCTGTCCATTGGCTCAGCGCCTGTAGCTCAGCGGCCAGGGCACCAGCCACATACACTGGAGCTGGTAGGTTCAAACACAGCCCAGGCCTGCCAAACAACAATGACAACTACAAAAAAAAAAAAAAAAAAACACAGGTGGGTGCCTGTAGTCCCAGCTACTTGGGAGGCTGAGGTAAGAGAATCGCTTAAGCCCAAGAGTTCGAGGTTGCTGTGTGCTGTGACGCCACCGCACTCTACAGAGGGCAACATAGTGAGACTGTCTCAAAAAACAAACAAACCTGTATATCAAAGAACACTATCAAGAAAAGCAGAAACAATCAAATGTGAGTTTCATAACTATAAAGGCCATAAATATATATATGTGTGTGTGTGTGTATATATATATATATACATACACACACACACACTCTTTCAACTCAAAAATAAAGACATACCTATATACTCAAGTATAAGCCGAGTTTTCTCGGCACAAAATTTGTGCCAAGTTTGGGTTTTTCGGCACAAATTTTGTGCCGGAAAAAACTCGGCTTATACTCGGGTATATACGGTATATCTCAATTTAAAAATGGGCAAAGGATCTGAATAGATTTTTCTCCAAAGAAACACAAATGGCCAATAAGCATATGCAAAGACGCTTGATGACATTATACATCAGGGAAATACAAATCAAAATCATAATGAAATATTTTATATCCACTAGGATGACTATGATCAAAAGACAGATAATGAGTGTTATAGAGGGGATGCAGAGTAACTGGAACCCTCATACACTGCTGGTGGGAATATAAACTGGTACAGCTGCTTTGGAAAACAGTCTAGCAATTTTTCAAAAGGCTAAACACAGTTACTGTATGATTCAACAATTCCATACCTATAATATATACCTGAGAGAAATGAAAACACAAAAGCCTATACATAAATGTTCATTTTGTATTTGTAACACCCCAAAAATAGAAACAACCGAAATGTCCATCAAACTGAGAAATATTCATATAATGGAGTATTATCTAATAATAAAAGGAATGAAGAACTCATACAAGCTACAAAATGGATGAAAACATGACTGAAAGGAGCCAATCACAAAGACCATATATTACAGGATTCCATTTATACAAAACTTCTGGGCAAACCTATCAAGACAGAAAGTAGATTAGTGGTTGCTTAGGTTTGGAGAGGAGGGAGAGGTGGGAGAGGGTTGGTGGGAACAACAACTTAAGGGTATGGCGGTGTCCCGTTTAAGTAATGAAAAATTTCTAAAATTGATTGTGATGAGTCACATAAATTTGTAAATATACTGAAAACCACTGAACTATACATTTTAAATGGGTGAACTGTATGGTATATGTAAATTATATCTTGATAAAAATGTTACCCCCAAAATTTATTTCAACACTTAAGTTGAATCTAGGATTAGGAAGGAACACCTAAGTCCTGTCCATTTTCTCCCTAACTGTACTAATTAAAAGGCATGGGAGAGGTCAACAAGATCTAAGAAGTGATACCTCTCATGATTTGACACCGATCATGTTACCATCAGAGGCACTCAAAGAATATTTTGTTAACTGCAGCTTTTGTAAGGCAGTGCCTGACTCATCACCACCAGATGTTCTCCAACTTTTCCTATTGCACAAACTGATGTTACATGAAATGGCATCTTGACTATTCTAGCTGCAAAGCATAACTCCAGAAAGCTGAAGACTACTTGCAAAGAAATTAGGGGCAGTCTATCAGCTGCTTCAGATAAAAGGAGAACTAAGAAGCAACCTGAATAATAAGGAAATGACTCAAACCCTCCACTTCTCAGACATCCAGAAAACTCCTAGGGGTCATGAAGCAGTACCACCATATCTAGTCTGACCAGATGGAAAAGCTACTGGTAGAGAAGACAGGTATTGCTAATACCTTGGATGAGGCATGATGTCCACAAATTTTTAGCTATAACATTCATATATTCATTTATTGAACAAGTATTTCATATTTAATACTGCATATGGTTTGACAGGAAGATACATAAGCAGGTAAGACACCAGTGGATAGTTCCTGTCCTCAAGAAACATATGATCAATTTAAAAACAATCATTAACATCTAGACCGCAAAGACTAGATAAAATTTGTCTTCCTGGCCAAGCACAGTGGCTCTCATCTATAATCCTAGCACTCTGAGAGACCAAGGTGGGTGGATCGCCTGAGCTCGGGAGTTTGAGACCAGCCTGAGCAAGGCTATAGTCCCAGCTACAGGCGCCTATAGTCCCAGCTACTTGGGAACCTGAGGCAAGAGGATCACTTGAGCCCAAGAGTTTGAGGTTTCTGTGAGCTGTGACACCACAGCACTCTACCAAGGGCAACAAAGTGAGACTCTGTCTCACTTTCATGTATACATGAAACAAAGGTGATATACACTGAGCTGTCAAAAAACAAAGGTGTTAGGTATAGAATTTTCCACTTATGTTGTCCTGTTAGCACTCAAAAAGTTTCGAATTTTGGAGCATTTTGGATTAGGAATGTTCAACCTAAATTCAAAAATAGCATTTTGATACCAACTAGAGCATCTTATTTATTATTATTATTTTTTTGAGACAGAGCCTCATGCTGTTGCCCTGGGTAGAGTATCGTGGCTTCATAGCTCACAGCAACCTCCAACTCCTGGGCTCAAACGATTCTCCTGCCTCTGCCTCCCAAGTAGCTGGGACTACAGGCACCTGCCACAACGCCCGGCTATTTTTTTGTTGCAGCTGTCATTGTTGTTTGATGGACCCCGGCTGGATTTGAACCGGCCAGCTCAGGTTTATGTGGCCGGTGCCTTAGTCGCTTGAGCCACAGGCACCGAGCCTATAGCATCTTATTTTACAAACTTAAAAAACTCCCAACCTTAACTGGCTCCTGAATGCAATTCAGCAATCTATCTCATAAATTCTTAGCTTCTGACACTGGCCCATCCCAAAAGACTAAAACCTTTTCAACCCTTTGACATTATCCTTCAGCTTTTTACCCAACCTCTGTAGTCTTTCTACATGAGCAATAAACCTGCTTCACAGGGAAAACAGCCATCAAACACTCCTTTTACCTTCTATCCTTGGATAGGGGCCTTATCCGTAACTGCCTTCTTGTCTCGGCAAAGGAGACCCACTCTTTGTAGGATTGACCTAATTAACAGCCATCCAAGATGGTCCTGAACTCCAGTCCCTTCCCCTCCTCTGGAATTTGTTTCATCTGTTAGTTCTTCCTTTATTTTCAGGCTTCCTCTGTCTAGTGATTTGTTTCCTGTATCTATACATGTATAAATATGCTCAACATACGTTCGCCATCCAGCCAACCACCAAAACTTGTACTCTTACCTCTTCTGTCCTTTCACTGACCAAAATAAAAATTTATACAAAATGCTTCACCGAACTCTACTTCCACTAACTTCTCAATCCACCGTAACTCATATCTTCCATTTCCACTCCATTCACCCATGCCTTAATAAAACTTCTCCAATTTAGATACAATGATCTAATTGCCCAACAAAGAAGCCTGCTTTCTCCTCAGTGGTTGATATTTCTAGAAATTACCTTTATCCCTGACAGTGTGAAAAATACTTCCTCCTCAGGCTTGGCGCCCATAGCTCAGTGGTTAGGGTGCCGGCCACATACACTAGTGCTGACGGGTTCAAACCCAGCTCAGGCCAGCTAAAACAACAATGACAACTGTAATAAAAAAAAGTCAGGTGTTGTGGCGGGCGCCTGTAGTCCCAGCTACTTGGGAGGCTGAGCCAAGAGCCCTGGGTAGAGTGCTGTGGCCTCTCAGCTCATAGCAACCTCCAACTCTTGGGCTTAAGCAATTCTCTTGCCTCAGCCTCCCAAGCAGCTGGGACTACAGGTGCTCGCCACAATGCCCGGCTATTTTTTGGCTGTAGTTGTCATTGTTGTTTGGCAGGCCTGGGCTGGATTCGAACCCGCAAGCTCTGGTGTATGTGGCTGGCACCTTAGCTGTTTGAGCTACAGGCGCAGAGCCAGCAAGAGAATCTCTTAAGGCCAAGAGTTTGAGGTTGCTGTAAGTTTTAATGCCATGGCACTCTATCGAGGGTGACATAAGAAGACTCTGTCTCAAAAAACAAACAAACAAAAAAACCTTTCTTCTCTTCCTTTTCCCAAAACCTCCTTTCTTGCATGGGCTCTTCTCCTCTGCCTACTTCTTAAATACCCAAAGGAGCCATACTAGATACGCTTAGTCTTACAAGCACTCTCTAGTACCACCATCCATTTCCAATATAGGACACACTTCCTAAATTCTGTTGTGCCACATTTCTTCCTC
This sequence comes from Loris lydekkerianus, assembly GCA_963574355.1. Taxonomy (NCBI): domain Eukaryota; kingdom Metazoa; phylum Chordata; class Mammalia; order Primates; family Lorisidae; genus Loris; species Loris lydekkerianus. Next base: position 216 of record CAUYPK010058027.1, on the reverse strand, counting down.
TAGCCACAAACTCTCAAAATTCTTATTTTCAACTGCCTAGAAAAAACTACCACCAGACTGTCCCCAGCAAAAAATTCAAACTTTTAACAGGTCCTAAATCCTGGGGCCGGCCCCCCCCCCCCCCCCACAAACAAAACACAAAACCAAAAGACAGAAAACCACCAATAAAAAAAAACAAACAAAAAAAAACAAAAAAGAATAAATAATTTAATTAAT
>CAUYPK010058026.1:0-12858 GCA_963574355.1 Loris lydekkerianus | reverse complement strand
AAAAATTTACAGACATGCCTAGGTATGTAAATGTAAAATAAGGTAACAGTGAGTGCTAGTAGTGGTAATTTTTTTTAAAACTCATTGGTAGGAAAAAGAGTAACAACAATATGGTAGCTATGGGGGTGCACAGGATTTTTTAAAAAAAATCTATATGTCTGTTTAGTAGTGTTTTTTTTGTTTTGTTTTGTTTTGTGTTTTTTTTTTTTTTTTTTTTTTTCTGGGATTGGGTTTGAACCCAATGGAGCCAGCATTCTACTCCTTTGAGCCACAGGCGCGGCCCTGTTTAGTAGTTTTATTTATCTATTTTTTTCCTTATGATTGTGGAGGAACAACTAGTAATTTTGAGTCTGAGCTGAAAGAAGAATCTCTAAAAATTGAGAATTCAGAAATGAAATGGGCGAGCAGATGCACAGGGTTCAAAGGTTAGGGCTGAATCAACAATGAAGAGTATGAGAATCAGCTCGGGAAATGAGAGAATCTTTCTTTTTCAAGGCAAAGAAAAGGGAAAGAGGGCTGGTCATCCATTATTATTACGTCATTTCCTTTCAACTTTTCTGTCAAAATAATTTCTCCTATAACTGCAGCAGTCAATCAGCAAATTAATAAAGTTTATTAGCACATATTTCTGAATCTCCTATATACACTGCTATAATCTTCCATGCCGGTACACTAGAACAAGCTCATTAATTTTAAAGTATGTTTTTGAAAGAAGAGCTTTTTATAATTCGTTGCAATTCTGTCAAAAGTTTTTGCATACACATCTAAATTAAGTACTTTTAGGAAAAATTAGATGGATAAATTAGAAGCTCAAGACCATAGATCTCCCCCCCCCCCGCAAAGAACCCCAACTGTCTCAAATTCAAGTTTATCTTGTTCTAGAAAAGAAAACATTGCTCTGACAGGACATTAATATTTTACAAGACTCTGGTGTTTTATCAATTAGAGCAATTTTTTTCTAGAACGTGATAAATCTATAGAATGCTTATAATACCTATGTAACAGGAAAGGAATATTACACTCCCTTATAGGGGAAGAGTATAATAAATACACTCCATATAGAAAAATAAAATTAAATATGATAAATAAAAGTTCTTAAAAACACTTTTTTGAGGTATGATTGCCTGTAAGCAGCCATACATTTTTAATGTATACATTGATGAATTTGAGAATAATTATGCACACAGAAAACCATTACCTCCCTCTAGGTCATAGATGTTATCAATTACCTCTCAAAGTTTCCTCCTCCCATCTTTATTATAATTATCCTTATATCTGTTTGTGTGTGGTAAGAATACTTAACATAAGATCTCTTCTCTTAGCAAATTAAGTATATGGTACAGTACTATTAGCTGTAGTTACCATGCTGTATATTAGAGCTGCACTTCCACGCTCATTGCTGCATTGTTAGCAGTAGCCAATATATGGAAATAACCTATATGTCCATCAACAGATGAATGGATAAATGTGGTATATGTGTACAGACACAATGGAATATTATACAGCCTTGAATAAAAAGAGGGAAATCCTGCCACTTGCAACAATACCAGTGAGCCCAAAAGACATTACTCTCATGGAAATAAGCCAGGCACTGAAAGACAAATACTGTATGATCTCACTTGTATGAAGAATGTTGACTCATTGAAGCAGAAGATAGAATGATATTTGCCAGTCAAGGGGGAGGAGAAAATGGAAAAGTAATAATCAAAACACAGAAAGTTTCATTTGTGCAAGGTAAGTTTTAGAGATCTACAGGATAGCAAATAAAATTTCTTACGTTTCTATGGAATGCCCCAAAGAAATCATAGTAGACATTCAGCTGTCATTATAATAGATGAATACACAATAATACTGCATGAATCAATGAATGCTGTAAAGAGAGATTTGCATGTAATTGTTATGATGGATAACAAAATATTTCAGATAAATCTAAGTAATCACCCAAAATTTCAAATTTTATTTTTTTAAGTTCAAAGAACTATTGCTTTCATCAGCTCAGCATTACATAAATAAGTCGCAATGATTTGTTGCCTTTAGCTTCATAAGTGTGACTGTTCATACACTTAATTGCAGAAATTTAATTATAGGGTGCTAGTTTAAATTTCCTTATACTACCTTTCTAAAAAATCTAAAACACTTCCGAATTTCAGATTCCTTTGCTGTTTATATGAGTTATTTTTTGCGGTTATAAACTACCCCAAGATCCCATGTCTTGTAAAGACATTCACATATGAGCTCACTATCTGTGGGTGAGCAATTTGAGTTGGGCTCAGCTGGGCAGTTTTACTGCTTGCGTCTGGGATCATTCATGTGACTGCAGTGAGGCTGGATCATCAAGGATGGCCTCCAGTCTGCAGTTTATCTGGCTATCATCTGGCTACCCACAAGTGCTTCTTCAACAGACTAGCTTGTTTGTGTAACGTCTGTATTCTAAAAGCACAAAAGCATAAACTATAAACTGTAAGGCCTCTTAAAGTCTAGGCTTAGAAGTTACTCAATATCATTTTTACCACATTTTATTAATGAAAAATAAATCACAAATCATTACAGTTGAAAAAGCAGAAAAATCTCTTCACCACGTTGCATCCACCATAGTGATGTTTCTCATACAAGATTATAGATCCTGGGTGGCACCTGTAGCTCAGTGGGTAGGGCGCCAGCCCCATATACCGAGGGTGGCAGATTTGAACTCGGCCACGGCCAAACTGCAACAAAACAATAGCCAGGTATTGTGGCGGGTGCCTGTGGTCCCAGCTTCTCAGAACAAGAGAATCACCTAAGCCCAAGAGCTGGAGGTTGCTGTGAGCTGTGATGCAACAGCACTCTACTGAGGGCAAAAAAGTGAGACTCTGTCTCTAAAAAAAAAAAGATTATGGATCCACATGTTCAGAGGAAAGCAAGTATCAAAATATCAAGGAAAATGTTCCTGTTGCTGATGAAGGGTCTAATTCTGGAAACTAGGTTTAATACTCTTAATATAATTAGTGATGGAAGATAAGAATAAAAATCCCAAAGTGAGATTTCAATTGTTAATACTCAAATCAGGGAGAATATTATTACAACCCCCTGGCAATCACTAAAACAATAGAGGTGAAAGCCAATAGAAATGATATTGAACTGTGTAACTAGGACACTCAGTGGGACCAACTTGCATCTTGCTGAATCTGCCCTGTGATTTATGAGCCGTGAGTAAACGAGGATGCCCAGGAGTTATCTACTGGGAAAAACAGCATATCAAGGACAAGAGAGCTGTCAGTTAAAGAGATGTGTCTGTGAAGAGAAGAAGGATTATATTTGTTTATTATTGAAAATGGGACGAAAGGACCTAATGGAAGAAGCTCAAATGGGAAAGGTGAGGCTAGGGAATTGCAGGTTCAGATCTTCGAAAGAAGCCATTTGTACTTGAATATTTGATACTATCATTTATATTGAAAATTTGAAAAAAAAATCTCATTTTTGCTGAGAGATTAACGCATGTCTATCTGTTGATTATGATTCAGGAAAAGGACACAAAGACCTTAGAAACAATTTTTGTTTGGATAATAACGGGCAGGTAAATATTGTATCTTGTTCCATGAGTAAATCAACTCAATGAACTGGAAACTTAGAACTAAGAACACATAGAAAGGAAAGATAAATATTAACCTAACTTTGTACAAAGACAGTTTGCATCGAATTTTGAGTGCTTGTCCTTTAGGTCATCTTAGGGCAAGAAAACATTGAAACCAGAAAAAGACATAAGTCCAAGAGGAAAGGAGATTAGCTGTTGTGTAAAGATAGATGGAGACAGAGTCAAACGTTACCTCTACCTATGGGTATATAATGGCCTTGGGAATTAATGGGAGCCAGACAAGTCTTAAGCCAAACCAATTAATGACCTGGGGATACCCTTTCAGTTTCCACTTTCTTTTAACCTCACATGAACTGTACCTGTAAAAGATATTATTTCTCACAGGGAAGACTGAAGAGAGGCCTGAGAAAGTTTCCCCCGTGGCACAGGTAAGGAGAGAGTAGCAGGTACTGGAAGAACAGTGCAGAGCTCCACTGGGACCCTTCGTCTCCTTTTTCCACATTGGGAAAAACACCTCAATCGGTGGAAACTGTTGAAACAACATGTCGATCTTAGGGAACATATGAAAACTCTTTGCAGCTGGGAGAAGATAACAGAAAAACCTCAAGTACAAAGACAGGCAAAGGTAAACAGCAAGCCCAGATCTACAGCTGGTGGAGAGTCAACAGCACTTGTACAGGCCACGCTCTTGATCAGTGCCTGCGTAACACGGGCGTGGGGGGTTTACTCAGAATAGATTGTATTTTCCCAGTAGAGTTACTTTGACTTTTTTGTTGTTTTTGCAATTTTTGGCTGTGGCTGGGTTTGATACCGCCACCTCCGGTATATGGGGTCGGTGCCCTACTCCTTTGAGCCTTAGGCGCTGCCCTACTTTGACATTTTAAAAAGAATTAATTGCCCTTATATTTGGGGATTTATTTATAGATTCTCTATTTGATACTTTTACATCTCTGCCATACAGAGCTGCACAAGAATGCCCATAGCACCGTGCTTTTGATATCAAACAAAATCTGGCAAGTAATTTACCAAAATAACAATATTGTTAGGTAAATTCTACAACTTCATGTCACACAGCAGGTAGGATGGACTATAGTCACACGCACGAACTTCTTAAGTGTTACTCAGTTAAGTACTTTAAAGTATTTACCAAGAATTTTTCTTTTGTGTTAGCAATGGTAGTCGTAACTTTTCCTTAAGTTTTTTATTGTTATTCTTCACGTGTGACTGTTTTCTGTGCATTTTGCGTGCAAAAGAATCTAAACCTTTCTCCTCTTCCGAGGGAGGGTAAAAGAGCAGGATGACTGCAGTGAGGTAATTCAACACTATAACCAAATCATTTATAAGTCAAGGCACATATTGAAAAGAATGTGGAAGTGGCTCAAACTTATCCCAAAGTGTGTGTTTAATTCTAATAAAATTTATTTTGTAATTATTGTTTTTGCCTTGTTTTTATACTCTTTCACTCCTTTTGTTTTCATCTTGTCATTAGTCTTCCAATTCCCATGTGTAACAGGAGAGAATGGCTTTACTATTTTCATTTAGTAGAGGAGAAAACTTAGAGCCCCAAGTTCATTCATGCTGCTAGTGATAAGGTTAAGATAACATTACAAATCTTCTACCTTTAATTTCTTGGCAGGTCCCACAACATTATGGCTGTCTAAATATGTACTTGTGGCAGCACCCGTAGCTCAGTGAGTAGGGTGCCGGCCACATACCCTGAGACTGGTGGGTTCGATCCTGGCCTGGGCCTGCCAAACAATGACAACTACAACAAAAAAATAGCTGGGCATTGTGGAGGGTGCCTGTAGTCCCAGCTACCTGGGAGGGTGAGGCAAGAGACTCACTTAAGCCCAGGAGTTTGTGGTTGCTGTGAGCTATGATGTCACAGCACTCTACCAAGGGCGACATCTGAGGCTCTGTCTCAAAAAATAAAAATAAATAAGTAAAATAATAAAATAAAAATAAATAAATAAATATGTACTTGCAATCAGCATTCTAGGCAAATAAATACAATATCTTAAAATGCTGGATTTTTAAGACACAATTACTTCTCTTCAATAAGTTAAAATTTCCCTGCAATATTATCTGTGTCATAATACAGAAGAGTCTACTAGAACCCTGGCTTTGACCTCAGGCAGACCTGGGATCAAAATTAGGCTTTCCCATATACCATTTGCATGACTTTGAGTAAGTTCCTGATAAGCCTCAGTTTTATTTATAAATTAGGACATTAGTATTCATCATACATTAAAATTTTGGAGTTTTAAGTAATTGTATGTGTGTGCCTTAAACATGTATTTCCTATTCAATATCTATTATGAATTACCTACCCAAATATCAAACTCAGACAACTTGAAATGGGGTCATAATTAGTGGAATTAGAATAGTAATACTATTTCTAAATTACAGTTAAGGAAAATGAAACACAGAAATGTTAAAAGCTATACTTAGAGTGTCTCTTCAGATTAGGTTCTCCAGGTAGTAACAAATCCTACAAAAAATATTGTATTAAATTAAAATTTCATTTCTTTTTTAGAAACAGCAATCTGGAATTAAACAATCTAGAGCTCCATGAATATTAGGGACTGTAAGTCTTTTAATTGCTTATCTCACTGTCTCTTCTTGCCTCTTGTCCCTCAGTAACCTTAGATGGCCTGTCTATAGATTGTTTACATTGCAGGCAGCCGGGGAAGAAATAACAAAGTGTAAGGGACAGGCATCTTTTAAGGAGATTTCTTAAAAGCCACAATCTAAGTATTTGTCCACAGCTTTATCACATAGCTACATCTAGCTGTCAGACTAGATAATACAGTCTTTATTCCAGGAAGACTGTAATGCACTAAATATTAGAGGTATTCTTCTTATGAAAAACAATGAATAGTGGGTTATGTAACCAGCAGTCCATACCATAATAAGTTTGATGTTAACTGGAGGTTTATTTGTAAATTTCTAAATTATTTCCTCTTCTATTAATAAGTGTTGCATCAGAAGATCTAGATTCTATGATTGACATAATTTTATTTACATCTTCCATAGATATCTTTATATTAAGATGGACTCTCATTTTTTTTCACTGCCTATGATAATTTCAATAAATATCCCACCAGTGCATATATGAGCAATGTCTACATCTGGTCCCAGCATAGTTCCTTGTTAAATTCTTATTTGCATTCGGATCATTTCTTTTCAATCTTTTTATAATAGTCCAATAAACTATCTTTTTATATGTACTTGACCACACAATTATTAAAGTAAGTTACTGCAATTTTTGAGAATTTATAATAATTATTTAACATTCATTAGGGAAAGTTTCCTTTTATTATTGATATTGTGCATTATTGTTAGAGTTTTTCTATTTTACTGCATAATTACCTTTTAGACAAACTTACTACTTACTAAGTAGTTGTTCTACTTCTCAAAATCCTATTAATATTTCTCATTCTTATTGTGTAGATTTAAATTAGCGTGTTGATAAGGTTGAGTCTATTGAAGAACATAGCATGACCTTAAAATTGTTTCATTAGTCTTCTTAAAGACTTCTTTCAAATGAATCTAACACAATTACACTTATATCTAAATATATTTGTCCTTTTGTTGATCTTATTAGTAAGACCTTTTCTTCCTTTTTATTTCCACTGGTTATATTTCCCAATTGTTTTTACATATAAAAGCTATTAACCTATGTCTACTAATTTAATTCCTAATTACTTTTCTAAATTTTATTTTTTTTTTGTAGTTGTCTTTCTAGTTTATTATATGTTTTCCAGAGACTTTCCTATCATCTGCAAAGACTGTACTACCACTTCCGCATTCTCAATTTTATGCCTCTAATTTTCTTATCTTTACTAATGTATTTTATTTTATTTTTCTAAAATTAATTTTATTAATGTAATATGCATAGTATCTACAAATGCAGGGAACACAGGGCAAACTTATTTTTAAGCAGTTAACTAACATTTTAATACAGGATGTTCAGTATATTTTTCAACCTCCATACACCTTTTTAAGTAAAGTACCCCCAAATTTAAAGTAAAGGGTCCAGTTAACGTATTTGATTTTAAAGGGAATGCTCTTAAGATTGCTCCATTGAGAATGATCCTGGCATTTGATTTTAGAGAAACATCTTATAGTACATATTCATTTGTTTATTTTTTATAAAGATGTAATATAATATCAAGAATGGTCTTGATTTAGAATGTAATAGCAATTTATACCATTTTCCTTTTATATTAATTTATCTGGAAAAATTGAATAATTAATAGTCAAATGGCTATGGGGTGAATAATATGACAGAAATAAAGAGTTGCATTATGATGAAGGCTATTTAAGCTGGACTGTGCCAGGAGTGAGCAGTACCTCCTATGAGGCATATGGATCTCATTATGCATAATTGAACAATTTCAGATGCACTACCTATTTATAAGGTAAGCATTTGACTACGTGTGAGTGAAACCCAAACAACTATGGTTGAAAGACAAGGCTGTTTCTTTCTGTCTCAGGCAAAATTAAAATGTAGGAATTCAGGGATATGTCCTGGCTCTGAGACTCTGAGAACCTCCAGTTTTCCATTCTGCCATCTTTAAGCTAGTGCCTTGTGCTTAGGTGTCAAGATTGAGTTTTACCATTACATCCATGATCCAAGCCACAATATGGAAAGAGGGAAGAGAAAGTGGCATCTGCCTTCCATTTAAGGACATGTCCCAGAGAGTGTGGACTTGATTTCTGTTTATGTCCCCATGGTCAACACTTGGTCACATGTTTGCTTGTGCAATGGACACTGAAAATTTAGCCTTAATTCTGGGAGACCATCTTCTCCGCTACAATTCTAAGATTCTTATGTTGACAAATAGTTTTATCCAATATATCATATACAAGCATAATTTTGTACTTAGGTTCTGACACTGAAGACATTGAGAACTGCCTTGAATGTTAGCTAATACACAAATTTCTTCTACATTTTTACACTATCCAAGATAAAGAATACATTTTCACACATCCAAGATAAAGAATTCACACTATCCAAAGGTAAAGTCTTGAGATGCTGTGATCCAAGAAAATATTATGACTTCCTCCTCCATTCTCTAATAAAAACCCTACCACAATGTCAGTGGCCAACCTTCCGTCATGGCATTCCTTCCTTCCTGGGTTTATGTACTAGTTGGTTGCTTTTCTGCTTCCTCAGTAGGGGCTTCCAATATCTCAGATATGGAGCCCCCTCTGTGGAAGCAGAGCCCAGGTCAGTTCAGTGACTACCATGTAGAAAATGGAAAGTACCTCATTGACCCCTGGAATTTCACTGAGAGAATGGGGATGTACAAAATCCTATTGAACCAGACATCCAGATATTTTGAAAAATTTTTACCAGGAAATGAACAAAATATTTTATGGGGATTGCCTGTACAGTTTGGCTGGCAATATAGAACAGGTAAGAATGACTCTAGTTTCCATTCTAATGACCTACCAGTATCATGAAGTTCTTGGGAAATGGGGCTCTGTATATACCATGTTTTCAAAATTCCCTTCCTTTTTTTTCCACTCCTGATGATTATATTTCTACCTCTCTTTCTCCTTCTCTACAAACCTATCTTTTATGGGTTGTCTGTTTGTATTAGAAACCTCAGTGAGGCATAAAACATGGTTACCAACTACAAAAAGAAAACCATATCTTATCTATTGGGCATTTTAAAAACACTTGTTGAATTTCCACTAAGTGCTAGACTCCTTTATAAGCAATGAGATGAAGAGAGCAGGGATATACAGAAAAATCAGAAGGCAATGCCAAATTGGTTTAACTTCTTGAACTTTTAATTGTGATCACCTCATTATGAGTATGGGTTTTCAAGGAGCATCACCTTGCTCATGAGGGTCTTTCTCTGAAAATAATTGCTTTTCCTCTGGCAAATAGGGCATCTTAAAGTGTATGGACAGAAGATATGTTTGGGGATAAATAATCATGAATTGAAAAACGTTTTGTTCTTTTTAAAAATTTTATTCAGAAGAAGCTTATGAGAAAGAGTGGTGCCTGTTGGTTTTCACAGATTGATACAAAGCCAAAAAGAAACTTGCTAATGGTGGGGGAGAGTAAAAGAGAGAGAGAAGCAATTTCATTTGACTAGGTGAAATACTTCTGATACTTTTCCTCACTTCACTCAACCCTACAAGGTAGTTTACACTATTATCCCTGCTTTATCGTTGAGGAAATTAAGGCATAGGCGTCAAACTAGTATATTTTGGAGCAGGGACTTGGTTTGACTCTAAACCATTGCCTGGAATCTGTATGTATCTTGCTTCCATAATTTCGACCAGGTGGTAGAGAAAAAAATGGAAGAGCTAATACAGAAGCAAACGACACTTAAGACTTTTAATTCAAAAGTAAAAAATTGTAGTGTTTTTAAGAAAAAAAGAAATTGGTTGAGAGAACATAAAAGATAAAGTATGATGGGAATACAAACACAAATTATTCATAAATAAATGTTTTTGCATCTACAAACAAAACAGATCTGGTTAAGCAATAATGATAGCAGTTTCAAGGTGTGCATAAGAAATACAACTGTCCCTCATCCTTTCCCTTCTAGGCAGATTAGCGGATCCAACTGGAAGGACAGACTGTGGCTCTACATCTGGAGATCGTTTGTGCGTCTCCGTGGATAGTTGGTACGCTGGTAGGTTCACTTCAATAGCAAAACAGACATCCAAACCCATGATCTTGGAGAAAGAGACAAAACAAAAACAGTTCCGTTCCTTTTAAAAAAGATATCTACTTCACCATGTACCTTGCAGTCTTTATGTTGAGATTTAAGGGTCATAATGTCAATAATAAGTTCTTAGGCCATATTCAGCTTTACATAGAAGGACTAAAATAAACTACATAAAAGTGATAGGCTTTAAGAAACCAATTAAGTGGGACATCCCTTGAATGACAGGGAGTCTCCAGAATGAGAAGGAATTAGAAGTGACCAGGAACAAGGACGCTGTTTCATTTTGCTCAGACCAGATGTGTTCAGTACTAACACCCAGAAACATGCCAGAGATAAATACCCGTGGAAATTCATTTTATCACTCAGTAATCTGAGCCTTTAGCCACAGACTTCATGCTAAAATATCCGGAGGTATTTTCCAATTTTTTAACTTAATTTTGTGTGCTAGTAATGAAACCAATTCACACAATTCCTGAGAGGGAATTCCCAGTCAGAAACATCACCACGTTAAAATTCCCTTTCTGAGTACTGCACGTCAGATGCGCCTTGCCTGTGTTCTTCATGTTACTCTGAATCCTTCTCTTCAAAGGCCACAGACAGTCCCGGTCACAGATCCAGAATTCAGAGTGTGTTTGCCTCAGGTTGTTTAGTATTTTGCAGTGTGAGCCTGCCACGGTGGGGCTGAGGACTGTCCTCACAGATGAGTGTCTGTGATGAAATATTCCGCATCACTGATTTCTAGTGGGACTCAGTATAGCCTAATACTCAGCTGAATTATCATGTCTGAATCTGCTGGAATAGGTTATCTATAGATAGGGATTTTTTAAAAATTATAAAAGAGTCTTATTTGATTGTCAACTCAATTATCCACTGATCTATTTCCAAAGCTTATGCAAAATCTTTTCTTTAGAGACATAGAATAAAGTAAGGACTTCGTAACTGCATGGCTACGAATTAAGTTTACCTATATAAAACAGACAATACCCATTTACTAAAGCTATAAACATGTTAAAATATTTTAGACAAAATACAATTCACAGCAAAACCTCTATGGGAAGTTTTGTTACATTCTACAGATAAGCTAGTAGCGTTCTTGCTTTTCTACGTAATGCTTTTAAAAATGAATATTACCAAATCCGTTACAATTTCTATTTGTTTTAAAACATCATAGGCAAGTTCTAAAACCAATATATGTTTATTATTACATGTATAATGTAATAATGCTCAAGGGAGTTTTGGGTTAATATCTTTTACCTAGTGCCTAACTCTTATTAAATGTTTCTGGATCTGTTGAGCTTTTCCTTAATGACTTATGGCTTCTGTAAAAATGTCCTCTGATGCCTGTTACTTCTTGTATGGTGATGCATGTCTTGTTCTTACAGATTTAAATTATTTTCTGTCTTCATTACCCTTCCTTGCTGCCGTTGATTCTGGCATAATGGGGATATCGTCAGACCAAGTTATGCTTTTGCCACCACCCAAGGATCAGATGAAGTTTTGTTATGATGTTTCTAGCTGTCGTTCATCCTTCCATAAGACAATGAACGAGTGGAATGCCTTTTACCAGGTTCTTTTTTTCTACTCTTAGGAGATGGCAAGGGGATTTATTTTGTCATATACCACTTTTTGTTTAGGATGTTTTTGTGCATTGTATAATAATATTTTCCTTGGTATGAATCTGTAAATTGTTATATAAGATTACATAAAATAATAACATTACATTAATAACATACTAATAATTTGTTATAGTGGGGTATTATGTGTCTTTAACACCCACTGCCCCAATACAACATTAGCACAAAATCTGTCCATTTTTCTTTCTTATTTATATTTTTTTGTTAAATCATAGCGTGTACATTAATGTAATCATGGGTACCATGCGCTGGTTTTATATACAATTTGAAATATTTTCATCACACTAGTTAACATAGCCTTCCTGGTATTTTCTTAGATATTGTGTTAAGATATTTATATTCTACATTTAGTAAGTTTTACATGTACCCTTATAAGATGCACAGTGGGTGTGGTCCTGCCAACGCATTCTTAGTCTGTAATTGGCTTATAGCTTTTCATATGAAAGCTATAAATTAGTTTCATAGTAGGGCAGAGTACATTGGATACTTTTTTTTTCTATTCTTGAGATACTTTTCTAAGACAAAGAGCTGAAACATATTCTTCTTAGCAAACTGTCCATTTTTCTTACCTCAAATAAATTGTACACAAATGGTTAGCATGCAGGATATTTTGTTGATTAGTGACTAGGCTATTCTGGATAATTTACATTTTAGCTTAACTGTGGGATCTTGAAGGAAATATAATTATGAAACTGGTTTCATAACAATCACCATATTTCAGCTGAACTAATGAACCAACACATATGGGTAGAATAGTTATGTGTTGTTCAAAATCAAATATTCAAGGACCAAACTAAAAAACAAAATACCTTGATTAAACATAGACATGGAATAAAATCAATCAGGAAAAGATACAAATGTAGATTTATGAGATGTTTAGATCGTTAATTTATTACTTTATATTTAATTAAATTGAATATTCTTATTTAATTAAATAGAATATTCTAACAAATAT
>CAUYPK010058021.1:0-14095 GCA_963574355.1 Loris lydekkerianus | reverse complement strand
TTGAATTCTTGAGATAACCTTTGGAATTCCAATTCGATCTTATTTGCTATCCAGATCCTGAATTCAATTTCTGACATCTCAGCTATTTGTTTGTGCATGGGGTCTTGTGGTGTTTCTGCCCCATTGATTTTTGGGGGAGTTGATCTACTCTGATTATTCATATTGCCAGAGTTTTTCTGTTGATTTTGCCTCATGATTGTTTTTCACCATTGCCTCTGGTCGTCGTCGGAGTTGGGGAGGTGTCTCTCGAAGATTAGACCCCAGTGGGATCACTCTGTTGTTACTGGATCTTTGTAGGGAGTGACCCTGTGTAGTTCCTCTGGGGCTGCTCTAGTTAGGGAGTTCTGGTTGTAGAAGCAGCTCCGGTGTGCGACACACCCGCATTCAGCAACAAGGCTGGGGGTGGTGCGCACGGTTCTCTGTGCCTGGCGCCCAGTGACTTTGGCACAGAGAACCCAAGGCTCTAGCAGTCTCTGGGTAGGAGAAGGGCTCTGCACAGAGGCAGGGAGGGCTCCAGAGGGCACACAGCTACCAGAGTCCCTGGTGAGATGGATGAGCTAGTGTGAAGGCTGGGAGAACATAGGAGAGGGGACGCAGGGTTGCGTGGCTCCCGCAGTTTCTGGTCAGGGAATGTGGAGCCCTGGTGGGTGCAGGTCACCGGTCGGGGGTCTGGGCGGCACCAAGCCCAGGAGTTTGAGGTTGCTATGAGCTGTGACGTCAGGGCACTCTACCCAAGGCAACAGCCCAAGGCTCCAGTGTGCCAAAACCATCTCATTCTGTTCCTAAGGATTCGGGCTGTGAGGCAGTTCAGTCCCTGCCTTTAAGCTGCTCAATCAGTAGGTTACTTTGTCCTGCCTGTTCCTTGCTCTGGGACCCTGAGGGCGGAGCTTGCTGGAGCAGTTTTTTTACACTATGGCTTTCACTGAGCCTAGCTCAGTGTTTCATTTTGGGGCCCCAGACAATGCCCAAAGTTCTCCACACTTTTGCTCAAGTTGTCCCCAAGGCAGCTCAACTGAGCACCAAGTCCAAGAACACCAAAAAAGTTCCCAGGTAAGGCCTTCCCAGTTTACAGTCTCACTGCTGCTTGTACTCACGGTTGCCAGAGTGATTAGGTTGATCGAACACACACAGCCACTTGCCAGTTTTCCACTGTTTTTGTCCTCCTCCTGGGGTCCAGAAGTCCCTTGCTGGCTCTCTGTATCCTCAAAGGGATGATCATAGGCAGCTCCCACCAGCCAGAGATGCCTGGAGTCTTGTCTCCCCAGACTCGCCGTGCCCAGTTGCAGGGAAGCTGTTACTCAGCCACCATCTTTAATCCAATCTCCACTTTTCATTACTTCTTATAAATCTTGTGGCAGTGTCTTCATTGCTAATATTTGCTGATCAATCATACAGTGAGTTCTGATGACTTTTGGCGACTCATTGAGTAACAAATGTTGAAATCGACATCCTAGCATAGCTGAAGCACCATCTGTGCAAACACCAAAAACCTTTTCCCGAGAGATCTTATGCTCTTTCAGAAATGAACCAACTGTGTCAAATACATCACGTGCCATTGTCGTTTCAAGAGCTTTGCAAAAAAGAAACTCATCTTTGAAGTAGTCATCATTCATATACCTCACGTAAACCAGTAACTGTGAACAGTTTGTAATGTCTGTAGATTCATCAAGCTGGATACTAAATGCTGGAAGTGGAGCAGATTTAATTTCCTGGATTACCTGATCAAGAATATCAACAGACATGTCATCTATTCTTCTGTGGACAGTGTCATTAGATAAGGACATTGCACTCAATTTTGTAAAATATTCATCTCCGATTATAACTCAAACAATGTCTTTGGCTGCTGGTAACAGTAAATCCTCAGCAATGGTGTGAGGTTTCATAGCTCTGGCGATTCTGAGTGCCACCAAATATGAAGCTTCAATGGCGGCTACGTTTTGTTTGTGGTACTTGCCATCAGTATTGAGTCTGGCTTTCTTGAGTCCATTAGCTTTGCTTCTAAAATAGTTGGTGTCCTTGCCGGCAAAGCTTGGATGCTTGCTATCAAAATGGTGTTTTAGTTTGCTCAGTTTCATAGATTCGGCTGATAGAACTTCACAACAAACACATTGTGGTTTCTCCATTCCTGCTATAATTATTGAGGTAAAACTTTACTGTAAAAAATCCTCACTGTGTTTTCTTTTCTTAACGTTCTTCTCTACATGATCCATTGTCATGGGATGCTTTGCTAATGAAAATAATATATAACAATAGCTTTAATAATACAAAAGATGATACATGGCATAGTTCAGTCAATAAAGTTCATTGAAGTTTCCTATGATTTACCCTTCTGTGTTTTTTTTTTTTTTTTTACATACTTGTTACTATCACAAGGGGGCAGTATTCACATCAACCACAGCTGAATATACAAACACTGATCAACATCCAGATTAAGTTCCCATGGTATAGATTTTTTTTTTGCAGCAGTTGATGATTTTACAGTACATGATTTTACATTTACCCAGTAATTATAATTCACGAAGTGTCGTTTTCCCTCCAATACTGCTGCTTTCAACACAGTAGCTGCTTTCCACATAGCGGCTGCTTTCTGCACAGTAGCTTCTCTCTACACACGTGGGACTGGTCTGCATAAGTACATTATGGTGCCAACCCTGTCACATACACCTGATTTGTATGGGGTGTATGTGATGGGGTTGGTGCCAGGATGTCATCATGCTGGGTACTTCTATGTGGGCCTATCTGCACATGGGCAGACCCACCTGGAGACAGTTAGAGGAGCAGTGTCTCGGCTCCTAAGACCATCAGAAATTTGTGTTTTCCAATGGTCTTAGGCGACCCCTGTGAAATGGTCATTCAACCCCCAAAGGGGTTGCGACCCACAGGTTGAGAACCACTGACCTATGTGAATGAGACTTTGGACTTTAGAGTTGATGCTGGAGTGATTTGGGGGCCTGTTTAGATAGAGAGAATGGATTTGGCACATGAGAAGAACATGAAATTTTTTTGAGGGGGGTCAAGGGTGAAATATTATGGACTGAGTATTGAGTCCCCACAAATACCATCCCAGTGTGATGGTATTTGGAGAGGAGGTCTTTGGGAGGTAATTAGATCATGAAGCTGTAGCCCTAATGATGAGATTAGTGCCCTTAGAAGAAACTCAAAAGAGCTTGCTTCCTCTCTCTTTACGGGAAGCTATAATGAGTAAATGGTGGTCAGCAAACCAGGAAGAGGGCTCTCTTCACCACATCTGCTAGTGCTTTGATCTTGAACTTCCTAGCTTCTAGAGCTGTGAGAAATAAATGTTTGTTTAAGCTACCCAAAATATGGTATTTTTATTATAGCAGTCTGAAATAACTAAGACAGAGTCCTTCAGGTTGAAGTGAAAGGATAATGTACAATAACTCAAGTCCATATGAGGAAATAAAGAGCACTGATAAGGTAACCACATAGGTAGGTAAATATAAAATGCAGTAAAAATGCATTTGTTGTTTATTGTTACTCTCTTTTTCTTCTGAATTAAAATACTACTACTTAAGGCAATAACTAAAATCCTGTGTTGATAAGCATACAATGTATAAAGATGTAACTTGTGATAATAAAAGCAAAGAGGAATAATAGGGAATGCAGCTATTTTTAAAGTTTTGTGTGCTATTGAAATTAAGTTGGTACTAATGGGAACCACATTGTTATAAGGTAAGATGTTAATGGTAACCCCCAGGGCAATTGGTAAACAAACAAACAAATAAGAAACCTCCCCCAAACTAAAAACCTAGCTGGGGCATTGTGGCAGTCACCTCTGGTCCCAGTTACCTGGGAGGCTGAGGCAAGAGAATCACTTAAGCCCAGGAGTTTGAAGTTGCTGTGAGCTATGACACCATAGCACTCTACCCAGGGTGACAGCTTGAGACTCTGTCTCAAAAAAAGAAAAACCTAAAAAAAAAAAAAAAAAAAAAAAAAAATATATATATATATATATATATATATATATATAAAGAAATTAACAAGGGAATTAAAATGGTATGCAAGAAAATGTCTATTTAACACAAAAGAAGCAGTACTGGAGGACTTGAGGAACAGAAAAGCCATGTAGAAAACAAATAGCAAAATGATAGGCATAAATTATTCCTTATCAGTAATTAAATACTGCATATAAATATATTATGCCATCTATTTAAAAGCAGAGATTGGCAGAATGAATACAAAAAATCCAACCATGTGCTATCTCTGAGACTCATTTTAGATTCAAAGACACACATAAGTTGAAAGTGAAAAGATATAAAAAGATATGTCATGCAAAAAGTAATCAGAGAGATGTAGTAGCTATACTAATATGAGAAATAAACTTTAAGACAGACATTTAAAATGATGAAATAGTCAATTCATTAGGAAGACAAAATTATATACATATATGTACCTAATAACAGACTTCCATATATGTGAATTAAAAATTCACAGAATTAAAGAAAAAAATTTAAAATTTAAAAATAATAGTTGGGAACTCCACTTTCAACATTGGAGAGTATAAGTAGGAAAAAAACCAAGAAAGAGATAGAGGCTTGCATAACATTACAAACCAACAAGGCCTAATAGAAACTACAGGGCTCTCCAATAGTAAAATAAATAATCTTTTCATGTGACCAAAGAACATTGTACCAGATAGGTCATGTATTGGACAATAAAGCATGGCCTGAATGAATTTAAAAGAATGAAATCATTACAAAATGTGTTCTCCAACCACAATTCAATGACATTAGAAATCAACAACAGAGGAAATTTTGGAAATTCAACATTGGTTCAAATTAAACAACATACTCCTAAATAATCAGTGGCTCAAAGAAAGAAATCATAAAAGGAATTCATTTATGTGTTGAAATGAATAAAAATGAAAACATATGCTAAAATATAGAATTCAGCTAAAACAGAGGGAAATTTATAGAAATTGAAATTCTAAATACAAATTCTGACAGTCAATTAATGATTCTATAGAATTTATAGAAAACCCTAAAGAATCCATTAAAAATCTTTTGAACTAACAAATGATTTTAGCAGGTTGCAGGATACGAGATAAGTATGCAAAGGTGAATATAAAAAGATCAGTTATATTATTATACACTTGCAATGACCAATCCAAAAATGTAATTAAGAAAACAATTTCATTCACAATATTTTCAAAAAGGATAAAAGTTTAGGAATAAATTTAATAAAAGAAGTACAAACCTTATAATTTAGAAAAGTATAAAATATTAATGAAAGAAATTAAATAAGATCTAAATAAAGAGAGCATCTCATGTTCATGGATTGGAAAACTTAGCATTGTTAAGATGACAGTACTCCCCAAATTGATCTACAGATGTGATGCACTACCTATTAGAATCCCAGTTGACTTCTTTATGGAAATTGACAAGCTAAGTCTAAAACATAGTAGGAGACACAGTATAGTTAAAAAAAAAAAAAATCCTAAAAAGGAAGAAGAAAGGACAACATCATACTTCCCTATTTCAAAACCGAGTACAAAGCAATGTTAATCCTTATGGCCTAAGAGTAGACATATAGATCAGTGGTGTGAAACTTAGAGTCCAGGCATCAATCCTACATTTATAATCAACTGATTTTTGACTAGGGTGCTAAGAACATCCTCTGCGAAAGAATTTTCTTTCCAATAAATTATGATGGGAGTACTGTGAAGTCACATGCAAAATTAACTCAAGATAGGTGAGAGACCTAAATGTAATAGCTAAGGAGTCTAAAAAGCCCACATCGGATAAATATTCACAACCTGGTAGTTGGCAAAGGATTCTTAGATATGCCAAAAGCATAAGTAACAAAAGAAAAGCTATACAATGTAGCAATCTCACTATTGGGTATTTGCCCAAAGGAAAAGAAGACTTTGCATCTAAAAGACACCTGCACTCAAATGTTTATTGCAACACAATTCACCATTGCAAAGATGTGGGATCAACCCAACTGCCCATCAGTTCACGAGCTGATTAATAAAATGTATATCACTGAGTACTACTCAGCCATAAAAAAGATGAATTAATACCTTTTGCAAGAATCTGGATGGAACTAGAGACCATTCTCCTAAGTGAACTATCTTAATGGGAAAACCACTACCACATATACTATTAAATTGGAACTAACTGATGAATGCACATGTGCAAAGAGGGAAGTAAAATTCAGTGGAATTCAACTGGAGGTAGGGGATAAAGGAGAGGGGCAAATCTACTTAACAGATGCCATGAACACTGGGTGATGGGGACACCCATAGCTTGGACTCAAGCAGTACAAAAATGACCCATGTAACCTAAAACATTTGTATCCCTTTAATATTTTGAAATAAAAACTAGAAAACATAGCAATTTTAGCTTTTCTTAGAATATTAGATATATTTCACATTCAAAGAAAGAATATGAAATCCATGTACTAATAGTTAGAATCTAGGCTATTCTGTTGTTCTTGTATGATAAAACTTATAAGAAAATGAAAACATGACTCTTACAAGAACAAATAGAAAAACACCTAAAAGCACACACAAAAAAGAAAAGATAGCTAAACTGGACTTCATTAAAGTTTAAAACCTTTGTGCTTCAAAACACACCAACAAGGAGTGAAAAGGCAGCCCACAGAATGGGTGGAAATATTTGCAAATCATATAGCTGATAAGAGACTTGCAACAGACTATATAAAGAACCCTCACAATTAAGTAACAAGAAGACAAAAGACCCAATTAAGAAATAGGTAGGACCTAAATAGTTATATATCTAAGGAAGATTTGCAAATGTCCAATAACACATGCAAATGTCCTCAACATTATTAGTTACCAGGGAAATGCAAATCAAAGCCACAGTAAGATCCCATTTCACACCCACTAAGATGACTTAAATCAAAAAATCAGAAAATAAGTGTTGGTGAGGATGTGGAGAAATCAGAATCCTTAAACACTGCTGCTGGGAATGTAAAATGGGGAGCCATCTGGCAGGACCTCAAACGACTAAACAGAGTTACCACATGATCCAGCAGTTTCACTCCAAGAGAAATGAAAATATATGTCCACAGAAAGACTTGTACACACATTTTAAATTTATACATAATTGTACATATTTATGGGGTTCACTATGAGATTTTGATACATGCATACAATGTGTAATGATCAAATGTGGGTGATCGACATATTTGCCACCTCAAACATTTATCATTTCTTCGTGTTGGGAAGATTCAAACTCCTGCCTTCTAGCTGTTTGAAAATGACACAATAAATCGTTATTAACTGTAGTCACCTCACTGTGCTATAGAACACTGGCACTTTATTCCTCCTGTCTGGCTGTTATTTTGTGTCTTTTAACCAAGCCGTCCTTATTCCCGTCTCTCTCGCTTTCCCGGTCTCTAGTAACCACTATTCCTTCTACTCTCTACTTCTATGAGATCAACTTTTTTTGTCTTACACATGTGAGACTATGAGGTATTTACCTTTCTGTGTCTGGCTTAGTTAATTGAACATACTGTCCTCCAGGTTCATCCATGTTGCTTTCAAGGATAGGACTTTATTCTTTTTTATGGCTAAATAGTATTCCATTGTGTATATATGCCACATTTTCTTTACCCATTCATCTGTTAATGGGCATTTAGGTTGATTCAAATTCACTATTGTGAATAGTGTTCTAATGAACATGGGAGTATAGGTGCCCCTTGGATATACTAATTTCCTTTCTTTTGGATAAATGCCCAGTAGTGAGATTGCTGTATCATATGATAGTTCTTTTTAGCTTTTTGAGGAACCTTCACATGGTTTTTCAATGTGCTGTATTAGTTTACATTCTCACTAATAATCCACGTTCTCACCAGCATATGCTATTTTAAAAAACTTTTTGGTAATAGCCATTCTACCTGGTGTGAGATGATACCTCATTGTGATTTTAATTTTGCATTTTCCTAATGATCAGTGCTGCTGAGCATTTCTTCATATTCTTATTGGTCATTTGCATGTCTTCTTTTGAGAACTATCTATTGAGATCTTTTGCCTATTTTTTTTTTTTTTTTTTTTGTGTGTGTGTTTTTTGGCCAGGGCTGGGTTTGAGCCCGCCACCTCCGGCATATGGGGCTAATGCCCTACCCCTTTGAGCCACAGGCGCCACCCTTCCTCTTTTGCCTATTTTTAAAGTGAATTTTTTGTTTATTGTTTGCTGTTGAGATGTGTGAATTCCTTGTATGTAGTGTATTCTGGATGATAGTGTCATCTGATGAATAGTTGGCAAATATTTTCTCCCTCTCTGCAGGTTGTCTCTTCACTCTGTTGATTGTTTTGTTTGCTGTGGAGAAGCTTTTTAGTCTAATATAATCCTGTTTTCTATTTTTATTTCTGTTGCCTATACTTGTGTGGTCTTATCCATAAAATCTGCCGAGATCAATGTCCTGAAGTGTTTCCCCTATGTTTTCTTCTAGTAGTTTCATAGTTTTGGGTCTTATGTTTAAGTATTTAATGAAATTTGAGTTGATTTTTGTATATGGGGATAGGTGTTTAGTTTCATTCTTCTGTATGTGATTACGCAGTTTGTCAGTATGATTTATTATAAAGCCAATTTTTTCCCCACTGTATGTTCTTGGTGGCTCTGTTGAAAATCACTTGGCTATAAATATGTGGATTGATTTCTAGGTTCTCTATTCTGTTTCATGGTAAATGTGTCTGCTTTTAATGCCAGTAGCATGCAGCTTTGTAGTATGTTTTGAAGTCAGGTTGTATGATGCCTCCAGCTTTATTCTTTTTTGCTCAGGGTTTTTTCTTGTATGTAAATTTTTTATAGTGCTATATGCATAGGCGCCAAAAGATAGAAACAACCCAAATGCCTATCAACTGACAAATAGAAATACAAAATGTGGTATATTCATGCCGTATATTATTCAACCATCAAAAGGAATGAAGTGCTACAACTTGGAGGAATCTTGAAAACATGCTGAGTAAAAGAAGCCAGTCACAAAAGTCCACATATTATATAATTCTATACTAAAGAAAATCCAGAGTAGGGACATATATGAAAGAATAGTGATGGCTTAGGGCTGCAGGTGTGATGCCAGAATAGGAGGGTTATAAAAGCAGGATATGGATTCTTTTAGGGTGAAAAAATGTTCTAAAGTTGACTGTGCTAATAGTTACATGTATCTGCAAATTATACCTGTGAACTAAAACCATTGATTGTATTGATTGTATATTTTATTATTTTTTTTTAAATTTCATTTCTTTATTTCCAATTAATATGAAGGTATAAATTTTTAGGTTACATTTTCTTACTTCCAAGGTAAAGTTCAATCTGTGGAGGAGGGAGGGCATTTGGTGGGTTCTCACCTAATGTGCACAATGTGAGGGTATTCAGCACAGTCCCCCCCTCCACCCCCACGTGAAGGGATCTCCTACAACTGAATTGTATACTTTCTTTTGTTTTTTTTTGATATGGAGTCTCACTATCTCACCCATGGTAGAGTGCCGTGGCGTCACATCTCACAGCAACCTCAAACTCTTGGGTTTAAGTGGTTCTCTTGCCTCAGCCTCTTTAAGTAGCTGGGACTACAGGTGCCCAACACAACGCCCAGCTATTTTTTGGTTGCTGTTGTCATTGTTGTTTAGCAGGCCCGGACCAGGTTCAAACCTGCCAGCCTTGGTGTATGTGGCTGGTGCCGTAACCACTGTGCTATGGACGCTAAGCCTGAATTGTATACTTTCCATGGTGAATTGGTATGTGGATTAAATCTCAATGAAGCTTTTTTTTTTTTTTTTTTAAAGATATCAAATCTAAAATGTAATCTTCCATCTTAATGTAGGAAAGGAAGAACAAACAAAACCTAACACAAGCTAAAGAAAAAATAGATTAGAATGACAATAATGAAATAAAGAATAGAAAAGCAATAAAGAAAATCAATAAAACTAAATATTGGCTCTTTGAAAAGACCAAGAAAATGAATGAAAAAATCCATTGACAGAGGGCAAATAATTATTTATGTGTTAAGGAAACTTGATTTGAGACCCAAGTCTATTATTAAATTTCTGATGTGAGTTTGAGGATATCCCTTACCTTTCCTAGAGTTCAGCTCCTTACCTTTAAAATTAAATGAGTTGATAATGGGTTCAGTACAATTTATTTCAACAAATTGATTATTTTTAAGGTCTTAGCATTAATAAGATATAGTTCTTATTGTACTGGATATAAATTATTCTGTATTGCAAACTGACCTAAGCAAATTTGTCCATTCTCAATGAGCGGATTCTTCCAGTAAATATTGATAGTTAGAGGTGGGTGAAAACTGTGTCTCCTTTGCCGTAAACTTTCTGCCTGGAGATACTTTATAATTGCAAGCAAGCTTCAGATTGAATTCTGTCTCAGTTCCAAATATTTATTCTTCAGCAAGCACAAAAATAATTATGTAACCCATTCCTGTTAGCTCAGTGAAGTTCTCATTCTGTCTTTTGAGGTGTCCGAACTAGGTAACACATGAAAGATTCACTTAGAGGCTAGTGCAACAAATTGTGAAGGCAGGTCAGCTAGCCTTTTACTTGGATGAGGCATGATTTTTATGTAGGAAGGGGCATTGTAGCACTTCTGTTTCTAGAGTCAGCTTTAGAAACTGAAGGTCTTAAGCTGCTGGTCTTGCCTGATTCTTACTCCATTCATCAAAGGGCAGAAATGCCTGCACAGTTTGTTAGGCTGATCACACAATATCAACACCATTCATTTGATCAATGAAACATTGTATCTGACCTTCCTGTATCAGCTATCTATCTCTACAATGATGCTGCGTTACAAATAATCAGAAAACATTTAATGGCGTAAAAGTTAAGTTGACGGCCAAAGTGCCAGTGTTCAGTGGAGAGTCACTTAAGCAACTCAGTTGATCTTGTCTGGGTTTGCTACAAGTTCAGAGATCAGTTGACTGTTGTCTGGGGCTGCTAGGGCAGTTTATTCTGCTCCTTGTTTCTGTCACCCCCCAGAAGTGTACCCAGGGCATGTTCTCATGGTAATAGCAGAGGTGCAAGAGCTATTAAACTCTGTAGAGCAAGCTCTTCCAAGTTTGCTGGACTCACACCGGCTAACATCCCATTGGCCACAATACATTACATGCCTGGGTCAGAGGCAAGGGATAGGGCTAACATGCTCCCTGCAGTGGGAGGGCACCGGTGCTCTGACTGTGTGATACTTCTCTGGAATGTTGCTTGCTTTTGTTTTTCTGTTTTTGAAGTAGGCATACAATTATAAAAACCCAAGATAAAAGCAATAAAAACCATGTTACTTTCTTTATTCAAGGTCTGTGGCTGTGAATTAATATCTGGCCTGAGTTCATATGTTAGATAACTGCTTTAGCCCTGTATTCTTGTCATTGGTGTCCATGAAAGAAAAATTTACCTGCTGTTATTCATCCATGTTCAGCACAGCTCTGTTCAGATGCCATCATTTCAATGACTGTTTACCATGACTTATCTTTTGAGGTTATCTTCAAGTAGTGAGTCCTGCTGGGACTGTATTAATTAGCCCAGAATCAATTACCCTTCCCTAACCCATGAAGTTAGAGAATGGATTTGGAAAAAGCTGAGCTTTGTATCATGTAAACTAATTTTTGGATTGTCCACTTGGTGGTAGAGTTGTTTTTAGAAAGCAGTTTGAAGAGTCATTAGAAATATAATCTCATGAATTCATAGCCATGAGAAAAATGCACCATACATTTAAAATAGGTATTCTTGTAAGCACCAGCGTTAATTTTTGTAAAGTATAAAAGATAATGCCACCTAAATAAGTATGTTTAGATAATAGTTTTTTTTTTTTTTTTTCCTCCTAAGGATAATTCCATTTCCCAACATATCAGAAGAAGATACTTCTTCCTGGTTAGAAGTCAGTGCTCAGGAATAGAGATTTGAGAGATTGTCTTAATTTGGGTAATTATTGCATCATCTAATTTTTTTTTTTCTTTTAAATTTAGGAAAGTTCTTGTGGGAAGTAACTCTCTTACAGTGTTGTTTAGTCATTAAAGTGTAAGCTGCTGGTCAGCAACATTGGCATCACCTGAGAGCTTGTTAAAAAAATGTAGTCTTGGCCTTCTCCTCAACCCTACTGGATTGGGCTGTGTTTTAACAAGGATGATCCCCAAGTGATTTGTATGTAGTTTGAGATGCATTTGGTAAAATGCTGGCAGTGAATGATGAACTGCAAAGGACAGAGAGGTGGGACAAATATCAGGACTGGAGCTATTAAACAGGTATTCATGAACCTTCAGTTGCTTGTTTGAAACCATCTGAAATGCCCATGTTCCAGTGGTGGCAATTGTGTTCAAGGAGCCACTTCAAGTTCTTTTAGAAATGCAGAGTATGTTGCTAATTTACGAACTTATCACTCAATCATCAAAATGCAGGAGATTCTATTTTTGCCTAGGCAGTAACTGATGGTGTGACATTTGGAAGGATGTTATTTTCTTAGTCTTTAAAATTCTTTATCTGAAAAAATGAGGTGGTTGAGCAAGTTTATCTTTCTCAGCTTTTCTAATAATGCTCTGCTTTTAGGGAAGGGTGATATTCAACTGGTAAACACAGGAAGCTCTCCACCTGTCTTTAGGCTGGCATCTGTTTGGGGTGGTTGGTGCTCTGTTGGTTGTTACGTAGTTTGAATATTTTTGTCATATGATGATTATAGGGGAAATAAGTACCAGGGACTGCTAGAGACTAAGTATTGTAACTGTGGGTTCCAGAAAATTGCTTGTCATGGATCAGATACATGTAAATACATAAGGTATAAGAAAACTGAACCAGGCAGGGCAAGGAATGGGAAGTATGAGGTCTGGTAACTAAGTTTGTGAACCTGTCCTACATACTTCATTGCTGAGTATCACTACCGTCAACTTCAGAGTACTCCCCTTGGGAAGCCGTGCATTGATGCCAGTGCCTAGTCTACCCTTCAGACCAATTTTGGAGTTTTTTTTTCTGGAATGCCCATCAGAGCTGTTGTCATATTACCCTTGATGTCCTGAATGTCATCAAAATGTTTTCCTTTCAATATTTTCTTTGTCTTTGGGAGAAAAAAAAGTAACTGGGGGCCAGATCAAGTGAGTAGGGAGGGTGGTCCAGTACAGTTATTTGTTTACTGGCTAAAAAAATCCCTCAAAGATAGTGTCATGTGAGCTGGTGCATTATCGTGATACAAGAGCCATGAAGTTGTTGGCAAAACTTCAGGCTGTTTTTGTCTAACTGAACCCTTTTGGCCATGGAGAATAGTCTGACTTCCACTGTGCACTTTGATGCTTTCTTTCAGGGTGTTATTGGCACACCCATGTTTAATCACCAGTGATAACACAGCCCAAAACATCATCTTGCCTCTCTGAAAGGTCTCCGTAACCTTCAACTCTCCTTTGCTTTTGTTACATACCATTTTTGCACACACCTTTCTCATGCCAAGATTTTCAGTGAAGATTTTCTTGCCTGTTTCTTTATTGATGTTTATTTGGTCTGCTGTGCTTCTCACAGACAGCCAATAATTTTGACCTACAATTCAACAGATTTGTACAATGTTTTCATCAGTACTGCTTGTTACTGGCCCCGACCTTTCTTCATCAGTGATGCTTTCTCTCCCCTCAGAAAAATGTTTAATCCATTTGTACACTACTTTTCTTCATGACATGATCCCCATTATCTTTTTTTTAATTTGAAGTTAAAATTTTTATTTTAAAATATTTTAGTGTTTAATATTCTAATTCATAAGCCACTTGTGGTAATGTCCTTACGCGTGTATAAGTATCTGAAAACATTTTATTTTATTTATTTATTTATTTTTAGAGACAGAGTCTCACTTTGTTGCCCTTGGTATAGAGCTGTGGCCTCTCAGCTCACAGCAACCTTCAGCTCTTGGGCTTAGGTGATTCTCATGTCTCAGTCTCCCAAGTAGCTGGTACTACAGTCAGCCACAACACCTGGCTATTTTTTTTTTAATTATTTATTTTTATTGTTAAATCATAGCTGTGTACATTAGTGCAATCAAGGGGTACAATGTGCTGGTTTCATATACAATCTGAAATATTCTCATCAAATTGTTCAACATAGCCTTCATGGCATTTTCTTAGTTATTGTATG
>CAUYPK010058019.1:0-18092 GCA_963574355.1 Loris lydekkerianus | reverse complement strand
TACACCAACCCATAAATATTGGGCCAAACCAAACCACTTGCCACAATTTTTCTTTCTTTTTTTTTCTTTCCTTTTTTTTTTTTTTTTTTTTTTTTTTAGTAGAGACAGGGTCTCACTTTTTGCTCAGGCTGGTCTCGAACTTGTGAGCTCAAGCAATCTACCAGCCTCAACCTCCTAGAGTGCTAGGATATAGGTGTGAGCCACTGCGCCTGGTCCCCTCTTTTGATAAATATTAATGATACCCACACTTCTGAAGAGAGGGGACTGATGGTGAGCTAATGGAGGCTAGCCATTTTCAGCCTCAGAAGAAAAACTCCTGTGCACAGCTGCTGTAGTAGTCTTCCTTCTTTATATATATAAAAAACAAGTCTCCGATCAAGATATCATCAGCCTTCAACAAAATCTGAACCCCTAGGAAATGCTGTGTACCTGTTTCTTGCTTTGGTAGTAATAACCCTACTGCCTCTAAAAGACAAGCCCAGTCTGTAGAACTGCCAATCCATTCTGCTTCACATGGGTCACAGAGAGCCTACAACCAGCACAAGGCCTGCGGAGCAGCAAGAAAAAGAGATAGCACAGGCAGGTTTTCATAAATGACAATACCCATAGCAACACGTGTAGATCAGGTGACTATATGGGCAGCATTATTCTGGGCAAATTAGCTCTTTAAATACTCACAATCCCCAATCATGATTTTTCCCTCACGGTACACATGTGGCATCTGAGGCACAGACAGGTTAAGCAACTTGCCCAAGGTCCTACTACTTAAAGGAGTCAACTCAGACTAAATTCAAACTCCATGTACCTAACAGCTATATTTCACAGCCAAGTTTTTTTTTTTTTTTTTGTAGAGACAGAATCTCACTTTATCGCCCTCAGTAGAGAGATGTGGCGTCTCCACTCACAGCAACCTCCAACTCCAGGGCTTAGGCAATTCTCTTGCGTCAGCCTCCTAAGTAGCTGGGACTACAGGCACCTGCTACAATGCCCGGCTGTTTTTTTGTTGCAGTTTGGCCAGGGCCGGGTTTGAACCCGCCACCCTCGGTATATGGGGCCAGGGCCCTACCAACTGAGCCACAGGCACCACCCCACAGCCAAGTTTTTTAGTCAAAAGTAATCTAAAACAAGCCAGGTGTAATGGCTCATGCCTGTAATCCTAACTTTCTGGCCTATAAAAGGCCAAGGAAGGTAGATTGCTTAAGCTCAGAAGTTCCAGACCAGCCTGAGCAAGAGTGAGATCCCATCTCTACTAAAAATAGAAAAACTGGCTCAGCACCCGTAGCTCAGTGGATAGGGCGCCAGCCACATACACCAAGGCTGTCAGGTTCTAACCTGGCCCGTGCCAGCTAAAACAACAATGACAACTGCAACAACAACAACAAAAAAAATAGCTGGGTGTTGTGGCAGGCACCTATAGTCCCAGCTATTTGGGAGGCTGACGTAAGAGAATCACTTGAGCTCAAGAGTTTGAGGTTACTGTGAGCTGTGATGCAACAGCACTCTACTGAGGGCACCATAGGGAGACTCTTGTCTCAAAAAAATAAAAACTAACAGGGGTTGTAGTGGGTGCCTGTAGTCCCAGCTACTTGGTAGGCTGAGGCTGGAGGATTGCTTGAGCCCAGAGTTTGTGGTTACTGTGAGCTATGATACCGTGGCACTCTACCAAGGGTGATAAAATGAGAGCCACTCTGTCAAAAAAATAAAATAAAAATAAAATCTGGATCACTTTTCTTTTCCTCCTTGAAAAGAAAATTATTCATGAATAACAGAATTCTAAAACATGACAGTTGATTTTTGTTTAACCTACCGTATATACTCGAGTATAAGCCGAGTTTTTTCCGGCACAAAATTTGTGCCGAAAAACCTGAACTCGGCACAAATTCTGTGCCAAAAAAAAACTCGGCTTATACTCAAGTATATACGGTATTTTATTTATAACTTACTCCAATCTGCTTTTAATATTACTTCACCCTAATTTTAGAATTTCTCTTTTATAAAACAGCTTTTCAAGATACTTGCCCATAATGACTAAGGCATTATATAATGAATGTTATGGTTGACTAATAATAAAGATGCTTTAGACATGGTGCACACAAAGTGGCTGTCCTCTCACTACAAACTAGATGTATCAGTTGATGTTTTCATAATTATTTTGGGACTTTTGTTTGAAGGCTTATTGCTTCTAAACAAAAATAACACTTCCATTTATAAAACAATCATAGCAAAAGCTACATAACACAGGGTGCCATGATTAGGCAGAGGTCATGAAGTGGGGGCAGGAAAGAGACTGGTCTTTACTTTGTCACTGACCCATGAGGACTCCTGACAAGTGGCTTTGCCTTCTGGGCCTGTCCCTATCTGTAAGGCAAACAGGTTGAATTCTGAGGTCCTGTCTATCTTAACATCCTGTGGTTTTCACTGTCTCTTACAGTGCCATCAGACAAGATCAGTTGATCAAAACAGAAAGCTAGCTCGGAAAATTCTACAACAAAAAGTAGATATTTTCTACAATGGTGAAAACAGCCCTGTTCTCAAAGAAAAACGAGAGGCAGAGAAGAAAAAGCAAGAAAAGAAAAAAAGAGCAAAAGAAACCCTACAAAAAAAGAAACTACTGAAAGAACTCTGGGAATCAAGTAAAATGTCCAGTGAGAAAAAAACTACAAAACTAACAGAAATCTGCCAGGAAGCTTCCAGGGAATAATGGTGGTAAGTTCCATCACCAGCATTATTATAGTTTTTAAAGAAATATTTTTGACAGATTTAAAAGACGTCAAAGTTTCTTAAATGGGGTGGCGCCTGTGGCTGAAAGGGGTAGGGCGCCAGCCCCATATGCTGGAGGTGGAGGGTTCAAACCCAGCCCCAGCCAAAAACTGCAAAAAAAAAAAAAAAGTTTCTTAAATGGTGGACTAGAGTGAATAGAAATGCACACTTCAAGAGTAAAACTATAAAGAAATATAAGGCAATCATTACTATAAAAGGACAGTGGCTGCTTTGGGGGAGGAAAGGGGCTGTCATTGTGATGCCACTCTAGGGGGGGCTGACACGGTTCTATTTCTTGTCCTGGGTGGCAGTCTAAAGGGTGCCCCATTATTTTCAGCTGTATATTTGTTCATGTGATTTTGTTATGAATTAGAAATTAAAAAAATTTGAAAAACATGTTAATATTAGTAAGGTCGTTCATTGTTTTGTTTTTTGTTTTGTTCTGTTTTATTTAGAGACAGGCTCTTTGTCACACAGGCTGTAGTGCAGTGGCATCCTTATAGCTCACCGCAGCCTCCAACCCCTGGGTTTAAGTGAGCCTCTGCCTCAGCCTCCCAAGTAGCTGGGATTATAGGTGCCCATCACCATGCCTGGCTAGTTTTTCTTTTTTGCAGAGACAGGGTCTCATTATTGCCCAAGCTAGTCTCAAATTCCTGGCTTCAAGGGAGCTTCCTGCTTTACTCTCCCAAAATGCTGGAATTATAGACGTGACCCACCATGCCTGGCCAACAAGGTCCATTTTTATGGAGAACTGGAAAAGTGAGCCAAACATTAATAGCATTTAATGGTACTTTGTAATCTGCTGGGTGGCCATTGCTCAGGGATTCTCAGATGTCAGTTATCCTAATGTCAGGCTAAGAGAATAAAAAAGAAAAAGATGGTGAAAGAGTTAAAAGTCAGTTAAGTTACTTGTCCATTTACTTCATTACCTTAATAAACTATATGTTGCCAAGTAATGTCTCTAATGCAGAAATACACATTTCTCTGAATGTTGATTTGCAAGTAGATTTAAAGTAGATTTATAAAAGTGACACTCTGGAATCTGAATTGTGAATTTGCATCACTCAAGCTGGATTTGACCTTACAATCAGTTTTTTTTTACTTAGCTATGCTTAATTGCTTGGCTTGTTATAACTCCTCAGGAGTATTCACACAGAAAAGTAGAGAAAAATATTATGAGGTGAGAGGATCTGCTAGATGCACAGCTTGCCTTATTTCTGAAATGAAGACCAGTCCTTCCAGCAGGCCAGATACCCCAAATAAACTATCTCTGAAAGTTCCAGTTAAGGTTCTTCTCGCCATGGAGTGGGCTTTGGAAACAAGCATTCTCTACTTCTCGTTGGAGAAAGTAGGACCATTCTCCATCCCAAACTCCCTTAGAAGGTAGTCTTGGTGATACACAAGAAACCAGTAACAGTGGTAGGGTAAGTATGGGGCTATAGTCAAGAGGGACAGAGGCTTCAATTTTCCTTCTCTACAATCGTTGCAATTTCTATGTGCACAAAGAAGATGCAGAGATGCTGGTCCCTCAGAACCCATTCCTGCTGGCTCTTAGGCTTCTCACAGCCAGAACCTGTCTTGTGCCTGCATCAGAGACAAATCTCTCATTTGTCTTAGTCTACCTCTCACCAAGACAAATCTTCATTACAGGGGATTAGTGCCCAAGGTGGAAAGTAAAATCCCTTTGGGAGGCCCTGACAGAAACCATCTTGTGGATCCTCCACATCCAGTATGACCCAATTTTTCCCCAGCACCAGAGCAAATAATTCTTCCAGTCAGAACCAGATGAAGTAGCCACCTTGAGCTTAGGGGCCCACTTTTTTTTTTTTGAGACAGAGTTTCACTCTGTCACCCTGGGTAGAGTGTCATGGCGTCAGATCACAGCAACCTCAAACTCTTGGGCTTAAGCAATTCTCTTGCCTCAGCCTCCCAAATTGCTGGGATTACAGGCGCCTGCCACAACGCCCAGCTATTGGTTTATGTGGCCCGGCTATTTTTTGGTTGTAGTTGTCGTTGTTTGGCAGGTCTGGGCTGGATTCGAACCTGCCAGCTCTGGTGTATGTGGCTGGTACCCTAGCTGCTAAGCTACAGGTGCCAAGCCTACCACTTTTTTTTTTTTTTTTTTGTAGAGGCAGTCTCACTTTATTGCCCTCAGTAGAGTGCCATGGTGTAACACAGCTCACAGCAACCTCCAACTCCTGGGCTTAGGCGATTCCCTTGCCTCAGCCTCCCATGTAGCTGGGACTATAGGTGCCTGCCACAACACCCGGCTATTTTTTTGTTGCAGTTTGGCAGAGGCTAGGTTCGAACCCACCTCCCTCGGTATATGGGGGTGTTGCCCCCTACCACTTTTTTTTTTTTTTTGAGACAGAGTCTCACTTTGTTGCCCTAGGTAGTGCCATGGCATCATAGCTCACAACCTCAAACTCTTGGGCTCAAGCGATCCTCTTGGCTCAGCATCACAAGTAGCTCAGACTCCCAAGTGCCCACCACAACACCCAACTAATTTTTCTATTTTTTTCTTTTAGTAGACACAGGGTCTTACTCTTGCTCAGGCTGGTCTTGAACCCCTGAGCTCAAGCAATCACCTTGGCCTCCCAAAGTGCTAGGATTATAGGTGTGAGCTACCGCACCCAGCCTGCTTCCGTTATTTTTTATATTTTCTTTCCTAGCATGCACTTCAGATTTCTGCATAATGCCACTTCACTTTATCCCTGCCTCTGAGCTAGCAAACACATTCCTTCCTCAGCCAACTGGGCTAACAATGTCATTACATTAGTGTCTGGGCCAGGTAAGAAGATACTCTTTGACAGGCACCTCCTACCTCTCATTGAAGAGTTTTTCTTTTTTTAAAAATCTTTACAGATAGGGTCTCATTCGGTCACCCAGACTCACCAATCATAGCTCACTGCAGCCTCTGACTCCTGGGCTCCAGTGATCCTCCCACCTCAGTTTTCCCACTAAGCCGGCTGAGACTATGGGCATGTACTACCACACCTAGCTAATTTTTGAATTTAGTTGTAGAGATAAAATTGCTTTGTTGCCCAGGCTGGTCTTGAACCTCTGGCTTTAACAATCTTCTCACCTCAGCCTCTTGAGTTGCTAGGAGAGGAGCTGTTTTAAAATAACACCTAGGAATTTAAGGAACCCACATTTTAACTCAAATTGTTAATGAAAATAAGCTTTATTACATCAAGTAATAAATACATACAAAGATGCAAACAATTTTAGTCATTTTCTTCCAGATGTTTTTTATCAGCTTACAGTAAATGCAGAACTGAAATCTACTTACAGTCTTAGTATGAAAATTTTCGGGGGTCCTTGTTAGGTTTGGTAGGGTTGCTCTTTCTTCTGTATTTATAACTTGTGCATTTTTAAAACTGACTTCAAAGCACTAATAGTCACGCAAATGCTTAAGCAAAAAGGAAGTTACATTAAGCAGAATCTACACTGTATGGCAAACAGGGACCAGCTACTAAGGAGAGCGTGCTATCAGTGTGCATTAAAACAATCCCTAGAGCTGCATCAGTTTATGAAAAGGGAAAAAGAACAACGTGGGTAAACAGAAATATATTCAAAAGAGTAAAAGGAGACCAGGGTGTCTTGGGGGCAAACTAGTTCACTGTAAGATAACTTCACGTGCATCTTTTAAATCAATGCTTAAAAAAAAAAAAAAAAAATCCAAAATGTTCCTAACTACTTAAAATGTAAATCCTAATTAACCGCAAAATATTTTCTCAATCCTTGAGACTGTAGGTTCCGAGTTAAGTGAACCATGGGAGGAAAAAACAAACTACCATTTTGGAAACAAAAGTTTCATTTGAACAGGAGAGATGAACAGCAACTTCTCGTCTTGTAAAAAGATGGAAAACCGTCAAAATAAAAAAAGCAGCTAGGATCTGGCATTCCGTTCCATTTCAGCCAAGCACTCTCGAACCAATCCTCTAGCATGAATGATTCCACACTTTAGCGTTCCATTGCACTCTTGCTCCCTGCATAGGTGGGTCTGATCTCTTTCCCCAGCTCTTCAATGATGGCCAGCAGCTCTGCATACTTGCTCTGAGGCACCTGGCTATTCCCAGTTCACTGGGTGTAGCCTAGGGATGATGGCCCGTAGTCAGCAGCTGTCGATACTGGGAGGATGTTGCCATACTGGTAGAAGGTGAGTGGACGCTCCCAGCTGGAGAAAATGGTGGCGAGTGGCGTTTCTTAAGCGTGTAGATCATTCCAGATGTCCAGGTCTGGCTGTGCCCCAGAATTAGAATAACCAATTCTTGACATTGATTTCAAATAAATTTCTTGTCTTAGTCGGTATTAAGTGGTTTTTAACCGTTTGGGAGCCTACGACTCCTTTGAGACGGACCTGTCATGTTCATTCTGAGGAGCCAATTCTCCCACTTGTGTCTTCTGGCTTTGGGCCTGGTAGCTCATGTTCCATGCGAGTCCCACTTATCTTGGATAGCAGGGATGTCTCTGCAGAGTAGTTCTATGCTCCAGCGGAAGACCTGTGTGTTTCCTAGGTCCTGGACAAGTTTCTGTGGGAGTGTCTGGGCCCAAGAGTTTAACACTAGAGCTATAGGTTCTATGTCCACACCTCGGGGTTTTAATGTTTGCATGGGAACCTCTTTCCCTTACTTGTGTTCTGAGGCAGAATAAATTTTTTAGCCATTTCTCTGGCTAAATTTTTTAGCCATAAATTATTTAGGGGAAGAATAGTGTAGGCCCTCTTTTTAGGGGAGACTTTGACCCATTTGAGGCCTGTCTTTATAAAAGGGGTCTTAGCTTTCCTGTCATCCTGGTAGACACCAAATTAGAGCCAGCTAGTTTAATATATTCAGTCTTCTTCTCCAACCAGGAAGAGAAAGAACATTTATAAAAGTGTAAGAATTGCCATTTTGGGAGAAGAGAATTGGGATCCGTAACAGAACATTAGTAATGAAAAGATTGGATTCAGATTGGCAAGCACTTCCTGAGGTTCCTGAGCACATCCTGTGTGCTCACCTGCTGCAGGTACCAGGTGGGTGGGCCCAAGAGCCTTGTTTAACTTAGGAAGCCCTCGCTGCTAGGCCCTAGCACTGTGCCTAGGACAGAGAAGACAAAAGGTGTTCTGGAGGAAAGGAAGGAGGAAGAAAGGAAATTTATATGCTAGAAGAACACAAATACTGATGCAAAAGACATAGTAAGATAGGAAAAATAGCCCTGAATTGAAACTCAGAAGTGCTCAGTTCTAGTCAGGGATTGATACTAACTAGTTATGTGATTTTAAATAGCAGCCAGTTCTCTTCTTTGAAGCTCCTGTTCCTCACCTCCATAAGGGGATGGCAGCTCCTGTCCTGACTCACCCTCCTCGCCAGGTTACAGGGAGATAAAAAATAGGGGATGGTGGGTGGAGCTTCAGAGGGAAAAAGGTCTTTCTTGGTTTCCGGGACCATGGAATGTATCTCCCAGTGGGTATCTCTTTAAAGACTCTGCCTTACAGCTGCTGTGGGTACTGGGCTTTCAGAGGAAGGGCTTCAGGCATGTCAGGTTCTTAGAGCTTGTTTAAGGTAAGGGGCTGTTCTTTGGTGTGGTCAGAGTTAGGCTTTAAGGAGCTGAGCTGGCTGCTGTCTCCTTTAATGTCCTTTTCCCTAGAGGTTCCCCTAAGGCTCTGTAAATGAGGGCTGAGCTATGCTGGGATGGAATTTAAGCATTTCGTTGCCTTCATGACCTTTGACACATCCTTCTCCACCACTTCTTCTGGACAGTGGTTCTTATGCTCTCTCTAGGGGGCTACCCTTTGGCCAGATCATTCTGTCTTGCCTAAGGTGATTTGGTGGCTAGAGGGTAGGAGCATTTGTCAGGATGCCATGGGAAAACCAGTGGACTTGGAATCAATAATGATAGCTAATATTTGTTGCTCATTAATACACGTCAACACTGTTCTAATCAGTTTTCCTCTATGGTCTCATTTGCTTCTCACAATAACCCCATGAAACATGAAGAGCCTGAGATACACAGAACCTAATTAACTTCCTCAAGGTCATATAGCTAGTAAGTGGCGAGATTTTAAGCGAGGTGATCTGTGTCCAATTCCCATACTCTTGAGCATGATCCAGTACTACCTCTAAATTGAATTTGAATTCCATCCCCTAATTCCTCATGTGGCCTTGGATGAGTCTGTCCTTAGCCTTTCTCTTAGTCTCCCTGAGCTTCAGTTTCCTTTTTTATAAATTGTGAAAAATCTGATAGGTTTTTTTTTTTTTTAGGGTGTCAAAGCAATATATAAGGAAAGTGGCTACGCCAGTTCCTGGCACATAATTAGTACTAAACAAAAGTGAGTGGGTTCCAAAATGAGATAAGAGTTCTCATTTGCATGAGCAGTAGAAGAGGAAGCATGAAAGAGCTAATTCAATTTTAAGCATTTTCATTGCACAAACTTTTCTTGCAGATCCTGCTATGTGCCAAACACTTAGGGTTTGAAGATGAAGAATCAAAGTCCTTACATACCTTGCAGATGAGTTGAAAAAAAAAAAGGTGTATAATTGTGAATAGTTTTGGACTAATGTTGGTTAACACCATAGGAGAGTTACCCAGTGTGCAGGGAAGGGAGAGTCCTCCCAGCAGGGTGGGCAGAGAAGGCTTTGTGGAAGAGGTGCTGTCTGAACCTACTCACAAGTGCCAAGAAAAGGGAAGGGTATTCAAGGCTCTTTGAATCAAAGTCCTTGTGGCAGTAATACACTGATTATTTTTGGAGAGATCTTAGGAAAACATTTGTTCAAGAAGAAAGGTAAAAACTCTCAGTTAAAACAAAATGGCATTTGGGGTTTCTTCCTGAAATGCAGTCACCCCTGCTATTTCCTATGGCCCTACTGTCACAGAACTCCTGATCTAGAAAAGCAAAGTATGGTGTCGTTTATAGACCTTCCCATAATAGCCGTTAGCAAGTTTCCTCTCCTAGGACAGTTACTTCCTCCGCCCTAAAATAGAACAACAGCAGGGTGGAG
Organism: Loris lydekkerianus; assembly: GCA_963574355.1. Taxonomy (NCBI): domain Eukaryota; kingdom Metazoa; phylum Chordata; class Mammalia; order Primates; family Lorisidae; genus Loris; species Loris lydekkerianus. Next base: position 8,349 of record CAUYPK010058019.1, on the reverse strand, counting down.
ATGTGGGATATTTGCGGATTGTGTTCTGTTAAGCAGTGTACTGTGGAGGCGAGTGAGTGACAAGGTGTGGTAGACTCCGTTGGTTGCTTACCCAACACACCTTTTTTGCAGGCAGAACATTGACCTTTAGAAGTCCACCTTCTAAGGGCTTTAGGGAGGTCTATCTCACCCTAGGGGTGAATCACTGTGGTCCTGTTCCCCTTGGTGGTGATTAGTTTAGGCATGGGCAAGTGACACGACCCTGACCAGTGAAATAGGAAGGGAAATTGTCTTGGAGTGGGGAAAGACATTTTTCCATCTTAAAATGAGATGTTTAGAAAGAAGTAGCCTCTTTTCTGTTGTGGGACATAGTAGGGTTGGCATGTGATACCTGGTACTGTGGCAGCCATCTTGGGACCATGAGGGCCTAGCTTAGGGAGCACGTTGAAGGTGTCAGAGCTGAAAAACAGAAGTAAGGGACACTGAATACCCTACCTTAAGACTATTCTGAGTTGGGTTTTCTGTTGATCTTTTTTGTAGCTAAAAAATAATTAATGTTCAGGGTGGTGCCTGTGGCTCAAAGGAGTAGGGCGCTGGCCCCATATGCCAGAGGTGGCGGGTTCAAACCCAGCTCTGGCCAAAAACAAAAAATTAATGTTCAATGGGAAGGATACCTTATGTGGCATCTAAAAGATTCTCACCCTGTGCTTTTATCTCACCACCTTGTTTGAAATATTTCACCAAAATGTATATTTTTATACCTTTATGGTCTTGCTGTTTCTTGCATCTGAATTGCCTTTTCCCTACCTTCTCCATCTACCAAAAAATTCAGCCTATTCTTTAAAGCATGGCCCAGATGCACCTTCTCTGAAAAGCCTTTCTTGATCTTCCTGTTGCTATGGTTTTCCTCTTTGAGTACCCCTGATGTTTGTTGTCCCTTCCTCCATCTTTCTCCCACTCTCTTTCTCTCCTTCCCTCTCCTTCCTTTTCCCCTTCTCCGCTTTCCTCCTTTTCTTCCTCCCCCTCTTTCTTTTACCCTCTCTTTCTCTCTCTTAATTAAGTGCCTACTGTGTTCCAGCTGTTGTGTTGTACACTTGCACATCTCTGCTATCCTGGAGTGTCTTTTGGGAATGAGAGCACAGATAATTATGAGTCAGTGTGTTGTGTTGCCTTACAGGAATATAATGTATTACGGGGTACTTAGGAAGAGGTTCCTGGACCCACCTTACTGGAAGGGTCAGAGAAGACTTGTTACAGGGCCTAATTCTTGAGCTGAAGCTTGATGAATAGGAATTAGCCAGTAAAGAATGGAAGGAAAGGAAGGATGAAAGGAAGGGAAGGGGATCCTAGGTGTAGGGAGCCTAGGCTGTAACGTGAGGGTTGGGAATAGTACAGTATGTGCTGGGAACTGTGAGTGACTCAATATGGTTGGAACCTAATGTTTGAGGTGGGATATATTGAGGCTAGAGGCACATTCTGAAGCCTGGACTTTATCTTGAAGCCACTGAGGAACCATTGAAGGTTTAAGCCAGAGGAGCAATGTTATACTTGCCCTTTGGAAGGATGATTCTCGCTACATTGGACTGAATGGATTAGGTGGGTGAGAGCAAGGAAAGAAGCTGGAAGATCTTGTGGGATGGTCTTGTAGGAATCTAGGAGGGACGATGGGGAGACACAGGATTGTCTGGGGGTCAACTGGAGAGTGGCCTGAGGAGGAGGGATAGCCATGACATTGAGCTTTACAGCTTGTTGGCAAGGCTGAATTATGTCTATGTCTCAAAGGACTGTGGTCTCCTCAGCCTCCTGGTTCTCTCTCTGTGTCCGCTCTTCTTTCTTGTCCTGTCCTCCCGCACTTGCAGCACTTTGGTTCCTGTTGAAGGGGAACAGGAAGTAGAGCTGTGACCTGCCTTTCCTGGTGTCCCTGCTTCCTAAGTCAGAGAAGAGAGAAGAGTTTCTCTGTGCCTGTCCTCACGGCCTTTCTTTTTTGCTCTTCTCCCAATTCTGAACGCACCTATCTTAGCATCTCTGGTCCAGCTTCTTCTGTCTGTCCCCACAGTCCTGTCTGTGTGGTGTCCCCTGAGTGGTCGAACCCTCTCCAACGTCACTGCCCTCCGCTTAGTCCTTTCCCAGAGCTGCTGCGGGAGACTCTCTGTGACACTTCAGATTGTGTCAGCTTCCTGCTTGACAAGCTTCAGTCTTGTGTCTTCCCCCTGTGTCTGGGTGGCCAGGTGAGGAGGAAAGGAGGTTGTCAGCCTTAGCTCTGCCTACTTGCTGAGTGCCTTGGACGTATCACCTAAGTCATGGAACCTCCATTTCTTCAGCTAGGAGAGTAAGATGAATCACCTGACTGAGTGATGGGAGAGAAAATACATTAAAGTGCCTGCTTGCACACACACACACACACACACACACACGCGCGCACGCGCACGTTGTTTCTCTCCCCCCCCAAAGTTGTCTTATTTTTCCCTGTATGTCCTAAGTATCTATTTAGTAAAGTGCCCACCCTGTGGTAGACCAGATGCTTCATTCATGTCTGCTGAATGAATTATTCCTTTTTTGTTACATTTGAGAAACTCGGTTGAGTTGTCTGTGAGGACCAAAAAGAGTGGGGTCCTGGAGCGCATCAGGGTGGTTCTTGTGGAAGGGGACACAGAAACCAAGACAGAGGTCCAGGCCTCCTGACTTCTAGCCCAGCGATCTCTCCGTTGGTCACCCTATAATTTCCTGAGTGACCAGAAGCCATCTACTGGGGCAGATTGCCCAGGTTCTATGATGTACCCTCCTGAGAAAGGCTGGAGCCCCCTTCCCCCTCCCCTGGCAGTGACGTTGGAGAGGGTTCGACCACTCAGGGGACACCACACAGACAGGACTGTGGGGACAGACAGAAGACCCTGGCAGCTATCATAGAGAACAGCAAACTCAGGAATCTGCATGAATTGTTGTATGCATTAGTCAGTGAAGTATACATGCTTCACTCGTCAAAACTCATTTTTCCCAGAGAAGCTTAATGGATGGAACATGTGTGTGTGTGGGGTGTTCCCATCCTGGAACAAGTTGAGAGTTGGTTGGGGTAAGATGAGTTCAGCTATGATATTTTAAACTTCCAGCTTGAAGCTTGACGAATGTAACCGTGCTAAGCATTTGCAGATGGCAGTCACATGGGCCTGAAACTGAGTCTGCAGAGGGCAGTCATGTCCTCAGAAAGAAAGCTTCTTCTGAGGTGTGGACAGTTGCTAAGATTTCAGATCTTGGACTTAGGTGAGAGTCCTCACTTGGTTTTTTTTTTTTTTTTTTTTTTTTTGCTTGTTGACTTTGGGCAAACCTCTTTGATCCTCAGTTTTATTCAAAGGGAGAGAATAAGACTCCTAGGGTTGTGGTGAGGACTACTTGAGGTGACACATGGGGAAGGGTGGGAGTGGCGCTTGGCACAGGGGAACTAGGAAGAGTGGAAATGTTAGCGGTCCTGATGGTGGTGGCAACAATGATGATTGTTAGGGTTCAATTGTGTCCCCCAAAAAAGACGTCTTGAAAACTTAACTCCCAGAACCTCAGATTGTGACCTTATTAGAAATAAGCTCTCTGCAGAGGTAATCAAGCTAAAAATGAGGTCATTAAGGTGAGCCCTGATCCAGTATAACTAACTGGTGTCCTTATAAAAAGGGGAAATTTGTACCCAGGGTCAGGTACACACAGGGAGAAGACGGCCCCCGTGACTGCAGTGATGCAGCCTGCCAGCTGAGGAACACCAAGTACTGCTGCCAACCCCTGAGTGTCAAAGAGAGCACGGCCTTGTTGATACCTTGGTTTTGGGACTCTAGCCTCCAGAACTGAGAGACCCAATTTGTTATGACAGCCCTTGCAGACTAATGTAGTGATGACGATGATGATGATGGTTTGGCATCTCGCCTGAACACTGACCCAGAAGATGGTCACATGTGTCTGACTATAGATAGCCCCAAGGCATTGATTCAGCTGTCTCTGGCATGAATATGCCTTCCAGTTCTATATTCTAGACATGCCTTCAATGGTACATACTGAGAACATCCATGGTATTATACTAGGAGCTAGAGATTAGAAGTAAATCCCCTCAGTCTGGAGGGTGAGATGGACATGGAGGGGACAGTTCCTCAAGAAGTCAAGTGACTCAGGCTGCTGAAAAGGTGGATCTCCAAAGTGTTCACAGGAGTGATGGCCTTTGAGTCACCAGGGAGATAAGGATCAAGGGCTGCTTTGGAGCTGAATGTAGAGACTGCATAGTCACTTTGATAGGGTGATAGGACAGTGATAGGACAGTCACTTTGGCTGGGGTGTGCTAGGGATCCGAGAAGAGGCTGATGTGGTGGTGTGAGGGAGGGGTGGGAGCTGGGGGCCAGGAGAAGTGGGCGGGGACTAGATTGAGAAAGAGGTTGGCCTTAATCCTGCTGCCAGGAAGATGAGATGTGGGCTTGTATTTTAGAAAAATTCCTCTGATGGGGTTCAGCTGTACCTCCTGTGTCTAACCTCTTTGTTGGTCTCCCTGTGCGGTGCATGGAGTGGACTATGTCTAGGAGACAGTGTGGTGTGGTAGAGAGAGTATAAGCCCAGGCATCACATAGACCTGGCTCAGAGTCCTGTGAGGAATCTGAGTTTGTTTCTTGCTTGGTGACCTTGGGGAAACTTTCCTTCTCTGAGCCTCAGTTTCCTCACTTTTCTTTCTACTTGTACTGCTGACACTCACGGCGGAGTGGTGGAGATTAAAATGAGAATGTTAAGGCCAAGTACGTGGCACCTGAGAGATCCTGATTAAGAATCAGTCATTCTGCACTTAACCACATTCATGCATGGGACTCTGGGGAAGGACTTATCAGTGCTTATAAAACCCAATGATCAGAGGCAGAAAGACACAGCCACAGTCGAAAGGGCCTGTGCTTTATGGGAATAAATAGTGATGACTCTCCATGCATCTATGTTCAGGCTGTTGCAGCTACAGATACTTCACACATATTTATTTATGTTTCTGTATCCTGCCAGCATTATTCTAGAAGCTGGGCAACAGCAGCAAACATAACAGAGAAAAGTTCCTGTCCTCAGGAGCCTTGCATTCGAATGGGGGAGACAGCTAGCAAAAGAACATAAATGGATGGTATACGAGATGATGAATATTGCTTTTGGAGAAAAATCATTGGGAAGGGAGGCTGGGAGCATGGGGGTGTGGTGGGGCTGTGCACTGTTAGCTGAGGTGTTCAGGGAAGCTCTCCCTGAGAAGATGACATTGGGCAAAGACCCAAAGGAGCCAGGAGAGTGACTATGTGGCAATCTGTGGTAATATGAGTCCTGGGCAAGGGGCTAGCCAGTGCAATGGCCCTGGGGTAGGAGGGCCTAGACAGTGCAAAGGCCCTGCATGTGTGGCACACTAAAGGAACCTGAAGAAGGCCAGTGTGGCTGGAGTGGAGTGAGTGGCAAGAGAGTCACTGATAAGGGAAAAGAGTGATGGGGTGGGAGTGAGGGCACAACCTGGCTGGATATTTTGAGACTTTAGCTTCTGCTCTAAATGAGAAAGAAAGCTCTTGTAGTTTTGAGCACAGCTTAGCTTTTTTTTTGTTTGTTTTTTCCAGCCAGGATCCTACTGTCTCTCTATATAGAGAAAGAGTTGAAAGAGGAGAAAAAAGAAGCAGCGAGATGTTTGGGAAGTTGTCACTTAATACCAGCGATGGAACAAGGTGCTTGGACCAGGATGGAGGCAACGGCCTTGGGGGGGATGGTTGAATGCTGAATGTACGGGTTTCCCTCCCTCCCTCAGTTCATCCAAACCATCAGCAAGCTGGGGTCTGTTCTACTTCGATCATCTTAGGAAATTGGGAGGACTTTGGAGATGTTATATATCAAGTCTGTTAGTCTGTCAACCCTTGAGAACAAGAATGTGTCTTTTGTCCTTAGAACCTAGTAGCTCAGTGCCTGGCATAGATTGTAGCCATTTCTAGTGTTTATTATGAAGGCGATTAGCCTGCCATTACTGGTCCCTGAGATAGAATTTGGAGCCGTCTTTGGTGCTCTTAGCATTCCCCTGTGCTTACCCTCTTGGAACATCTGTCACCCTGATCTCAACATCTCTGTCTTCTTTCTGCTGGTCCATGAACTTCCTGGGGCCAGTGCTTTTTTGTCCACCCTTCTAAGTGTAGCACCTGTCTCTGTGCCTACCACCTAGTGCTCTTGTTATGAATGAGTGAATGCACTTGGTCCCTTTCATCACCTGCTGATTGGTCCCGGCCCGTGTCAGTTCCAATCCTAGCATGTCACTGTGAAGATTAAATTGTTAAAAAATCCTGAGCCTTCAAGGTGGTCCCTGAGCCTTTTTAAGGGAAGAGCAAAATCACCAAACCTTGCTGTTTGAGTCAGCCCTGCTCAAGAGCTCTTAGGAAGTGGAGTGCTCTTGGAGGCTAATCTACATGGTAGAGGCATGTGGATAACCACATTAGCAGAGTGGGGGCACTTAGCTGCCAGACTGATAGGCTGGGATGGCCCACAGTCCTCCACGGCTGGGAGAATGAGACTGATCGGGACAGTGTTGCCAGAAATTCTGGATGACTGAGTTTTGCCTGTATAGACCAGAGAATGGGCAGCCATAGTCCTATATGAGAACATTATACAACTCTCTCATTTTCTAGCTCAGCTCACATTTACTGATTTTCTTTTTAACCTCAAGGCCTTTTATAATTTCTTTGTTTAATCAATTTTAAATTGTATTTTTGTAACAGCTTTATTGAGATATAATTCACCATACAATTCACCTATTTAAATTGCAGAAATCAGTCATTTTTAGTATATCTTACAGAGTTGTGCAACCATCATTTCAGCCAATTTTACATTTTCCTCACCCCAGAAAAGAAACTCCATTCATACCCACTAGCTTACTCCCTGTTGCTCCTAATTCCTTCCCCCAGCCTCACACAACCATTAATCTACTTTCTGTACAATTTCTTTTTTTCCCCCCAAATATGAGCAAAATACATGCTCCTAACACAAAATTCAGAAAGAACAGAAAAAGTTACAGTGATCACTCAGAATCATCTAGCCGCTGAGAGATATCTGTTCTTGTCTAGCCGCAGATATACCCACAGGCAATTGGTTTTTGCAAACCATGACGTCATCTTACAATTGTTTTTAATAACCTTATTGTTTTTTACTTAATATATTGGGACTCTCTTTCCATGTGAATAAATACAGATAATATATTATCATTTTTTATGGCCCTGAACATGCCATAACTTAGCCACTTACTTTTTGATGGACATGTAACTTGTTTCTAGTTTTTGCACATGCATACTTGTCCAAATATTTGGTTTTGACAAATTACCAGAGGTGGAATTGCTGGGTCAAAGAGTAGGCACATTTTCAAGTGTTGTGTGTATTACCAAACTGCCCTCCAGAAAGGTTTACCAATTTATATTTCTAAGAACAGTTTTTTGAGAGGGAGCCCAGGGACATTTTTAATTGTGTTGATTTTTACGTAGCTGATAGGCTAAAGGTGTTTTTATTTGCATTTTTTGATTTAACACTGAGGTGAAATATATTTTCATAGAAAGTGGTGTAAATATGGACTTGAATAATTGCTACAAACTGACCTAACCTGTTAGGGCAATTTAGTTCTATTGCCTGATACTGTGATTTGACAGATTCATTGTGCTTTCACAGATTCGGATATTGGACCCGACTTTACTGTCAACCGTGACTTAAAAGCTGCTTGCTCAACCTCTGAGGGCCTCAATTTTCTCATGTGTAAACTGTGTGTGTGTCAGGGAGGGTGGTGGTGGTGAAGCAGATAGGTATTAGGGTTCTTTCCAGCTGTATCCTTATTATTTCTTATGATTCTCTTACTGAGAATCATAGAAAGAAGCAATTGTAAAGAAAGAGGCTTCAACCTGGCTACTGACTTGGTTGAGGTCCTAGAATGAACAAATGGTGGTTGGTCAGCAGGCCTACTTGAGGGGTGGTGTGAATTCCCTCCAAGATGTTGATCTGTGGAGAGAGGTTTGGAGACAAAGGGAAGGAGGAAGGGCAGAAATTGCTAGAGAAATGTCTGAATTTCTTTCTTTCTTTCTTTTTTTTTGTCTCTCTCTGTACCATACATTTTATTTTATTCTATTTTTTCAGTTTTCTTCTCCATCACTTTATTTTTTATTTTTATTTTTTATTGTTAGATCATAGCTGTGTACTTTAGTGCAATCAAGGGGTACAATGTGCTGGTTTCATATACAATCTGAAATATTCTCATCAAACTGTTCAACGTAGCCTTCATGGCATTTTCTTAGTTATTATATGTAGACATTTGTATTCTGCATTTAGTAGGTTTCACCTGTACCCATTCTAAGTTGCACTGTAGGTGTGGCCCCA
>CAUYPK010058017.1:0-58032 GCA_963574355.1 Loris lydekkerianus | reverse complement strand
GCCCACACTGCCTTCAGCTTACCCGGAGCCCACACTGCCTTCAGCTTACCCGGAGCCCACACTGCCTTCACGCTCAGGCAGAGAAGAAACTGCTTTCTGAAACAATCCGCCAGATGCAAAAAAAGTATCTCTTCACCAGTGTGGACTCCATGCTGACGCTGATCTCCCTAACATCAAACTTACTGCTAACGGTAGGGTATGACAATGACCTTTCAAATGCTAAAACCATTTAGCAGGTGGAAGTCTGCTGCTATTAGCAACATGTTTTGGAGTTGGTGAATCTGGGTTGCAAGCCCAGCTCTGACCCTTACTCGTTGAACGGCCTTGGCCAAAGCTCTGAGATGTAGTTTCTTCTCTGTAAAACAGATGATCACAAAGTACCCTACAAACTGTAAACCGCAAAGCAGATGATACACGTTCTCATGATGAGACGATAACGGGAAACAGAGTAGCTTATCCACTGGGCTGTGAGCCCTCAAGGGCAAAGTCTGTGTTGTATTTTTGTTGTCATTCTCAGCACCTGACACAGAGGCTGGCACCACATATTTGGGGTGAAAACAAAGCGAAAGAATGAATGCAAAATGCGTGAATCCCTGAGTTTTAGTGTCTTGTCTGAGGTCACCGAGCATGTCAGTGTGGGCCTTTAGCCCAGATCCTCTGACCCCCTTGTCCAGAGCTCTGTTCTAGGTGCACCAAACAGCTGAGTCTATTGGAGGGACAGTGAATTCACACCAGCTGCAGCATGGCCCAGGTGTCAGTGAGCCCTACCATTCTGAGGGAGACATCCAGCACGAGCCCAGGCAACACCTAAGCAGCCTCCTCAAATTGGCCTCTCAAATATTCCAACTTTGCAGTGGAAACAAACTGAAACCCCAAGCGCAAATAATACCACAATGCATCAAACTGGCTCATTTTATTTCCTGATTTGAATTGCACGAAACAGAAAAGTCACAAGACTGGGACGATGGGTCTGGCAGGGGTTAGATCAGGGCAATGAGAAACATATCCTGTTGTGGGCTCACTTTCAGCCCAGTTACTTACCTACTGACCAAGTAGCCGAGGGATCACTGGCCCTCTCTGATTCTCAGTTTTCCCATCTGCAAAACAAGAAGACAATCACAATTAATCCCTTGCAATCTCTGGACTGAAATGCATGACAGGTCTCACACCTAGTACTGGTTACCAGCTACTCACGCTCCCACGTAAATGAGGACACAGCTGTGGTCAGGGGCTGCAAAGGAACTATTTTAAAAATGAAGTGTGATAATAAAAAATGAAGTGTGGTAAGTAACAGTTATGTGACAAGCCAGGCGCTGATGGTGCCAGGTTCTCAGTATAGAAAAGTCAGCCTTCTAATCATTTAAGCACTTATTTTTATTTTTCATAGATGTCAACATATAAAAGGCCATTAAGAACGCTAGGAAAGAAAAGTGCCACTACTTTAACATACCCTAAAATGATATTTTCCCAAGTTTTTTTTTCTTTTTTTTTTTTGTCCTTTACATAGAGTTTCCCATTTTTCTGGATAGGGGCTATAAAGACATAGTCTACTGAAAAGTACCATGCAAGTCATGTGTGACCTTCCCCCACCACCAGCGGTAGGCCATGACCATTGCCCTAGTTGTTAACTCATGTTCATTCTCATCCCCTTTGTCAGTTTTGCAATGACTTTCCAGGTGTGTGGTCAGGTCTTAGGAGGGCATTGTCCACACCTGAGCCCAGCAGGGTGGGCAGCAGGCACCCACAGGAGCCCTCGGACTGTTCTTTCCCTTATCAACCTTCAGTTATCTTACCTGAAAAACCAAGAAACTGGCCCGGCTGACCGCAGCTAATATCCCTTGTAACTTACAAAAGGTGGCTGGGTACAAGGAAAGGAAACTCATACATTTGAGTCCCCACTATGGGCAGCTATTAAGCCAATAATATCTATGGATATTATCTCAAAATCCTCATAACTGACCCGGGAGATTTTATAGGCGAGAGAGAGTTACAGCACCGCAAGTCTCGGCCCTCCATCCGCGACCCACAGAGGGGAATGGGAACCCCGTTCACGATGTTTGCCACAGCTGCCTCACTCATAGTCTCACCTCTGCTGTCACTAAGTTTTCCTAATCAATTCACACTTTTTATTATCTTTATTTTTTAAAGGATTTTTTTCCTTAAGTTTCTGCAGCTCTTTACTTCTGTCCTTTCTCTCTCCGGCCCAGTGAAAGGCAACCTTGCACCTAAGATCACTCTATAATTGCAAAAAGGTTGCTAACCATGTAAAGGAAGGTGGCATCAAAACCATTCTGTGGGAAATATCTCTGAAGTCATAGGTGGGAGGTGCTGTTCATATGTATCTTCTAACACTCATGCCAGAAATACATTTGGAAATTTAAAACGCTCCTCCACGTATTACGTGCCGATTCCCAGCGGCACCCCTGCTATGCTGTGGGAAGTCTAGTCTGAAGTTCCTCACTACATTGTGACCTCAGAACCTACGTCTCATATTTCAAAACTGAAACTGCGAACACACCTAATGCTTAGCCTATGTCACGAAAAGTAGCTGAAGTCACACAGTTAGTAACTGAAGGGCCCAGATGGAGCCTTTGCTTGCCTGCTCCTAACCCTGTGCTCCCCAGGTGCATTCGATCTCCCCTTCCCCACCTCATTCCCCAAATCTGCAGTTCTGTGGCCTCTGGCCACCAACTAAGTTGCTTCCCAGTCCAGGCATGGTCACCCTGCTCTGATAAGTCATCTGCAGCTTCTCCATAGTGACTACAAGATCGTAACCAATACCCAATCATGTTCCCCAAAGGGCACTTTGGTAAGACACTGCATGATTTCCAAAGGCAGGTTTAGAAATTGTGACATGAAAGCGATTCTTTATTCAAAGATTCAGAACTGAAACTGAGGAGGTAGGAAGGGCTGATAACGTTAACACTCGCAATGTCACTGCCACAGCAAATGGGCACAAATCCCGACCGAGCCAGGGGAAGGAGGTGGCAAGGTGGCTGCACTGGACACTGATCGAAATTGTTGTTGGGGATCTTTCTAAAGCTCCAAGCCTCCATTTCCTGTCATCTGGTTTAAAATTAATTGGCATGAATTTTTTATGACCAGAGAGCAAACAGGCTGAAATGCCTGCAGAACTGACTCGGGTTTGCTTTCTGGAGCATCTCCTATTTCTGAGCTGGATGTGAGCTCTGAGCTCGTGCAGAAACAGGAAAACAAACAGAACCCTCATTATTCATTCCCGGGCCAGTGACACCTCTTCCATGAAGCCTCTGCCAACAACCTGAGTCGCAAGTAACCACTCCCTCTCCCCTTCCAGCAGTCTAATTATAGACTCTGTTATATCATAGTCAGATACTATTTTCTCTTTTTTTAAGTATTATTTTTTCTGACTCTTTACCCAAATTATAACTATTTACTAAACGCACACACAAAAAACCTCACCTATCATTGGAAATATGATTTTAGATATATTTCCCTCTAAACCTTTTTATATGAACACCCACATGATACACATTCAACTACTTTACAAAGTGGGATCATACCATAACACTAATTTTAATCTATTTTTGAACTTAGTAAAACAGCAGGCTTCTAAATGGTTTAGATATGTAATTAATCTCCTGCTGATGGACATATAGTAGCTTCCAATTTTTCACTAGTGTGAATACTCTAATTTCGTACAGATTTCTTTGTATACTTGTTTGCTTATATACTTACACTAAGTTGCTTAACACTTAAAAAAATGTACAACTCCCCTCCCCACAAAAGACCGTATCCCTTTTAATTCCTACCAACGATATATAAGCACATCAATTTCTCTTGCTTTCATCATAATGCTAGTTGCTCCTAACAGAAACCCGGACGCCTATCTTGACACTCCCTGCGTGTCACTTAACCACAGCCAATTAGTCACCAAGTTTATCAGTCCTGCCTCCTAAATGCATCTTAAATCAATTTATTTTGCTTCCTCTCCAGCCCCACACTCTCACCCATGCCACCGTTATCTCTCACCTGCACTTCTCCAGTAGCCTGCCTACATTCTCTACTCCAATTTTCTCACCACTAGAAGCTGGGGGGTGGGGGGGGTGGGGGTGGGGTTAAAGAATGCATGTTTGATCATCCTTGCTGCCTAAAACCCTTTGACAGCTTCCTATTCTACTGAAGATAAAATTCAGGTCATTAATGTGTCCTGTGCCTTACAAGGCTGCTTCTAGAACCTGGGGATAGCTCCTCAGTCCCTTGAGCCACCCTGGCTTCTCTTCAGGTCTGCAAATGGATCAGATTTCTTCCCAGCCCAAGGCTCTGCACATGGCTCCCTCTGCCTGGAAGACTGTTTCCTCTCATCTTTGCCTGGCTGACCCAAACTCACCTTTCAGGCCCCTCAACTTAAAGGCCATCTCCTCAGAGAAGCCCTGAACCCCCAAGCTAACTGGGGTCTCTGACTACTTGCTAGAATTTCCTTTGTAGGACATCTCATAATTGTGATTAAGAATTAATCACAGCTCCTTGAGGACAGAGACTGGGTTTCTCTTGAGTCCACCACTGTCCACTCAGAACCCAGTATAGTACTTGGCACCTTGTAAGCATTCAGCAAATGCTGAATTGCTTTCTTTTTTAATTAAAAAAATTAGCTAACTCTCTATTCCAGGAACCAAGCAGTCCCTTGTAGGTTTCACTGAGAAATTAATGGAATCTTCACACAGAAAGCAGATGAGAGGACATCTGCTTTGAACTTGCTGGGTCTGGCTGTGAAGGACTGCCACAGCTCTCTCCATGCACAAAACTCCAAGCTCAGGCTTTGGCAATTACAGCGGAGGCATCTCATAGGCAAAGTCTGCATCTTTTGCTTTTCTATAGCTCCCTCCTCTCACCACACTGTGCTTTTCCCATATTCAGTGAATGCCTTTTAAATGGACTTAATTTCAAGTCAAATTATATAGTAATTATATCTAATCTACTGCCCTCTCTCCTGTATAACATTTTAAGATAAATTTGCATTACTACCATTATTGATTTGATGGTTTTCCATCTGTAGATCAATATCTATATTTGTGAATGTTTCCTCTTAAGTTATTTTCCTGAATTAAAAACAAAGTGGACAGTAGGTCAGAGAGGCTGAGGTCTCCCCAGCTGCATCTCTGCCCTGCTCCCCACATCCACACAGTCCTCAGCACCCAGTGCATTGAATTAAGTACAATTGCATCCCCACCTTTCCGGTGGGGTCTCAGGATGGAAGTTAGAGATAAAGCTGGTGTGTGAAGCTTACCTTAATTTGGTCCCTTCTCAAACTAATTGCAGAGCACCCCTTGGGTGTAATGGCCAGCATGTGTCAGATGTCGATGTGTTCACTGGTCACTTTTGGCACTGACATTCTAGTGCAGAGAGTGAACGGGAGTCATTCAAACCGAGGAGGCACAGGAGAAGAATAAAAGCTTGTGTCCTGCTCTGGAGGAATCTGGGTTTCAGATTAGTCCTGCCTATGTCTGCAGCCTCATCCCTGCCACTTCTCAGGTTGCTGCTCCAACATTCCTTTTCTTTAAACATCTATCTATATGGAATGTCCTTATTCAACTAAAGATTGTAAAACCTACAAAGGACTGCTTGGTTCCTGAAATAGAGGGTTGGTTAATTTTTTTTTAATTAAAAAAGAAAATAGCTTTCAGAGTGGGGGGATTTTCTGTGTTGTCAGCAGAGATAATGATTCTTATTATTTACATAAAAACTTGGAGAGTGTAATGACAAGCTAAGATCTGCAGGATTCTGTTACTTCTTTTCAACCAGGCTACCAGAACCATATGCAAGAGCCTTTCTAATTAAGAATTTTAAATTTCTAAATGTATTTCTGGTGATGGGCATTAGAAGCTACAAATAAACAGCACCTCACACCAGACATCCTTTCAACAAGGACGAGTGACTGCATACCGGGACCTCGCTACATCTTTGTTGAATGTAGTTCAGAAGCAATGACTCTGGAACCTAAGAGTCTGAGTGGGACCCTTGGTTCAATTACCTCCCTGCTGGGTGACCTTGACAGCATACATCATCTCCCTAAGCCTCAGTGTTTTCTGTTTTCTTTTTTGGCTGGGGTTGGGTTTGAACCCGCCACTTCTGGTATATGGGGCTGATGCCCTACTCCTCTGAGCCACAGGTGCTGGCCAGGCTCTGTGTTTTCTTCCAAAATGTGGGGACAGTAAAAGCACTTAGCCCTTGGACTGCTGCAATGCTATGTGCCTGTCACCTGGCAGAGGCTCAATCTCTCCCATTTCTGTCACTTCTCCCATGTCTGCCTCTGCTACCTCCATCCAAGCACAGCCATCTCTCACCTGAGCTTCTGCAATGGCCCTCCCAACCAGTCTCCCTGTATCCCATGCTGTTGGAGACGTTGTCTCAAAAAAATAAAAAACAAACCCAAAAACAAAAGAACAAAAAAAGCAATGGTCACATAAGAGAGAGCAAAGCAGCATTTTCTTGAAAGTACCTACTATACTAAGAAATGTGCACAAAACATATTTGGTCTGTGTTTTTTTTTTTGAAAGTTTTTGATGGGGGCCGGGTTTGAACCCACCACCTCTGGTATATGGGGCCGGCACACTATTCCTTGAGCCCCAGGCGCTGCCTGCTAGAGATTTTTTTTTCCCTTTTTTTTTTTTTTTTTGCAGTTTTTGGCAAGGGTGGGGTTTGAACCTGCCACCTCTGGTATATGACGCTGGTGCCCTATTCCTTGAGCCACAGGCACCACCCTTGGTCTGAATTTTGTAACTATCACCTTGCCCACCCAAGGCCACGGAAGCAGGAATGGAACCTAAATATCTGAATCCTAGCCCAGCAATCCCCACTCTACACACACTGTCTCCCTGAAGCATGGAGGCAGATGGACAATCTTTGTTCAAACAGCCAAAAACACTGAGAGTCATCACCACCGCTGCTCCCACCATCGTCACAGACTCCAACATGGATTTCATAAGAAAGGAAATGTACCATATACATCTCTCTGTAACAGGATACTATAAAGTTCCTTAGGAGGTATGTTAGGTTAATATCAACAACGGCTGGTGACTCCACCTCAGTCCACATGCCCAACAATAATTACAACAACCCTAGAAAATAGGGTTTAACCCCTCGTTATACAACTGAGGACAAGAGGATAGAAAGTGGTGTGATTTGCCTCAGGTGCACAGAGGCAGCAGGAGTGCCAAGCGGGGTCCTGGCACCAGCCCCACCTGCTTGCCTGAGTCTTAGCGCCAGCAGCTCAGGCCTCACGGTGTGTCTCCACAGGGTCCGCTCTCGCTGGTCCCCACCTCAGGGAGTGACACCTCCTTATATCAGCAACACGAGCCAGAACTTGCTCACTGCTGACTCTCTGCTCCCTTGCACTGAACCCCCATATCTACGCCATCACTGAGTCATGTTGGCTCGACTCCTCAGTCTCTCCCATTTCTGTCACTTCTCCACGTCTGCCTCTGCTGCCCCCATCCGAGCCACAGCCATCTCTCACCTGAGCTTCTGCAATGCCTCCCCCCAAACTGGTCTCCCTGCATCCTGTGCTGCTGGGAGATGGAACCCCTGCCCGGCTGCAGGCCCCGGCCCGGCCCACCCCTGCTCTGTTTCCTCTCACTCTGCCAGTCTTTCCTTTCCTCTAACACCCCATTCTGGTGACCTGAGGCTTTTGCCCTGTCTATGTCTCAGGTCCCCTTTCTGCAAAAACAAGAAACGCCGAGGCCCTCCAGAGTCAAGAACTCGGGTGGGGCAGATGGAAGCCACGCAGGTGTGGAGAGCTAGAGATGTGAGCAGCAAACAGCTCTCCCTGCAGGAGCTGTCCAGGGACAGACAGGCCTGCTGGAGGGGGGGGCCTCCACTTCCCTCCTCCCACCCCACCCCCAGCTTCCTGGACAACTTCAGCTACCAGCAAACTGGGAGATGTTAGTCTGACGTAACTGAATGCCAGCACAGGGCCCAGGGAGTGGCTCTGAAGCTGCTACAGGTGTATAGGCAGCCCAGGCTGGTGGGGGACTAGAGTGGGGCTGGGTACAGGGTGTGGGGGCAGCCCAGGCTGGTGGGGGAATTGGAGGGGGCTTGGGCATTGGCTATGGGGCAACTCAGGCTTCTAGGGGGCAGGGGGTGAACCTGGGCTCTCAATGACTGGCCATAAGCCATAGAACCTGGACTCCTGGGAGTTCCAGTGGTCTAGAGATCACTAGGCAAGGGTCTTAGCATTTTCTTCCCATGGACCCCTTCAGTAGCTTCTTAAAACTTACAGGCCCTTTCTCAGAAAAATGTTTTTAAATGCATAAAATAGAAATCCATAGGATTACTAAGGAAACCGATTATACTAAAATAGTTATCAAGATGCGAAAATGAGAAATCTGTGATACAGTTATATTTTTATTTCATTTTTCAGTCATACTAAGATCTAACAGGAGGTCTAATAACTATCATAACCTTGAGGTAGTGATGAGTGTAAATGATATTTTGAGGTATCTCCAATAACTATAATGGCATACAAAAATATCTGATTCCTCCTGGTGACAAAGTCCCAGAGACTGCTAATGGTATTGTGGTTTATCACCCATATTCACAGTGGGAGAAAATGGTAACTTTGGTTATTTTTTTCCCAGCCACATGCTTACATTAAGAGCCCCTAATTTAGGGCAGTAACCTCACTTTACAGAGGAGGAAACTGGGGTTCCTCAAGGGCTCCCCAGAGAGTTCGAGTTATAAGCAGGCTCTAGTGCAGGCCCCTCCGCCCACTGTGCAGAGCTGCCTCCCAGGCCCGGGACTCCCCACATCCACCACACAGGGCTTCGCCTCTGAGCCTGGGTCTCCTCACCTGTAAGAAGGGAACACCCACACCCAACTCTGTAGGCTGCTGTGAGGACAGAATGAGAAAAGGAACAGGAGGGCTTTGCTACCCAGACAGTGCTCTGCAATTGGTACACACCAGTGATGGAGGTATCAGTAATTATGAGGCAGAACCTCGGGGAAATACAGGATGCAAAGATGGGGGATGCAACACTAATGAGAGCAGGTCTGAGACAACGAGAGTGGGGGACTGTGGTAGACTCTGAAAAGTGCCAGTGGAGGATGCTGGGTAGGAAGCTGGCTTTTTGTTGATATATCTGAATGACAGAGTCTGGGTGTCTGTCCCTTCCAAATCCTATGTTGAAATTTGATCTCTAGTGCTAGAGGTGGGGCCAGTGGAAGATGTTTGGGTCAAGGGGGCAAATCCCTCATGGACAGCTTGGTGCCCTCCCTGCAGTAATGAGTAAGTTCACCTGCTGGAGAGCTGTTTGTTTAAAAGACCCTGGGCAACCTTCCTCCCTCTTGTCAAGGGATCACACCTGCTCCCCCTTGCTTCCTGCCTTGGTGGGAAGCTCTATGAAGCCCTCACAAGAAGCCAGTGCTGATGCTATGCTAGTACCGTTTTCAGGACCGGGAGGCAAATAAACCTCTTTTTCTTTATAAATTACCCAGCTTCAGGTATTCCTTTATAGCAATGCAAAACGGACTAAAACATTGAATTTCTAGGATATGGTAGAAATCCACATTTTTAGCAAAATGTCTCGGTTTTATATTCAATTCCTTGATATTTATAACAGAACATTAGGCCCAAAATATATCTCTAGGCTGTCAGTTTGCAGCCTTTGGGGTATACAGGGAGGGGAGGTCCACTGCCCTCTCACTGGGAAGGAGAGATGAAACAGGTCAGTTTCCCATGCAGCCCAAGAGGGTCCTCATCCCATCCTGGCCCTGGAGCTCAGATGGCACGTGGGCAGCATGGGCATTCTTGTGAGAGCCACGAAAGCCTCCCAAGGAGACTGTTAGCTGTGCATTTGTGCTCCAGCCCCTTGCTGCCAGCAGGCTGCCTGGCTTTTATTAATAACTCTAGATTGTGCTCGCAGCACCTCAAGGTAAATAGAGACATTTCCAGGGTGTGTAATGTGGGTAATTCTAATGACAAAGGAACAGGTTTCCAAATATAAATAGGAAGATAAGATAAATAGGCAGAGACCCAAGTCTGCTTCATGCTGAGTTACAGGCTGTGAGCCACGGACTCCGAGAATCGCAGGTTCTGGCAGCTGGAGGGTGGGAAGGCAGGCCCAGAGAAGGGAAGAGGACTGTCAAGAGTCACATTCACGACTGGATAATTCTGACTTCCTACAGCATTGGTTTCCTTACCTGCAAACTGTCACAGAGCCACTCAGAGTCTCTCAAAACTGTCCTGGCCCTGACTTTGCCCGCACTGTTTCCTCTGGTGTCTGGTCCTTCCCTCTGCTATCTGGCCATCTCAGACTTGACCTTCAAGATCAGCCTGGGGCAGCTTGTGCTGACTCCTGCAGGCAGGCACTGCTGTGACCCTGCTCAGGACGTTGGCCCCTGTAGCTCCATCCCCCTGTGGCACCTGCCACACAGGATTACCACCATCAGCTGCTACCCTTTCAGGAGGGAGCCCCAATGCAGGGCCCTGCCTCCCCCAGCTCAGTCTGCCGAGAGCCCAGCCAGGCCCCGACTCATGGGAGGTGCTCTAGAATCAGATGATGAATGAAACTGAAGCGTGCATGATGTCAGGTCCCTCTTGTAGTGACATAAGGAGGTCACAAATAAAGACTGCCACAGAAGAGCTCCCCAGACACTATCTTAATGACAAGTTAGTGTGCCAAGTGGTCCCAAGTCTGAGATAAAAGGAGGACTCCTACCCATAACATCAAAGAGCAGCGAGAACTCTTGTGAGGAAGGTACGTGGTTACTGTGAACAAAAGAGGAAAGAAAAACTAAGTAGTTGCACAGGATCCAGGGTCTGCCCTGCACACCCACACACATCGCCTCACTGAACCCTTGGGCTTTTGAAGAAGGTAAGATACACCTGTTCTACAGATGTGCAACGAGGCAGTGATGTCCAAAGGCTAAATAACACATCCAAGGTTGGAAGGAGAGAGGCAGGACTGACACCGATGCACACAACTCCAGAGCCTTTCCCACGGAATCAAAGTCGCCCCTTTGGTAACAATGGAGGCTTTCATCTAGATCTGGCTCACCCCAGGCATGGAGCAGCAGGAGCACAGAGCTCTGAATAAATTATTTCTCCACCCCAACTCTGAGCACTGACATTCCAGATCTCTCATCGCCACAGGTCTGGGGGCTTTGGAAGAGGGGGGTTATCATGGGGTCTGTCTGGTGCTTTCTAGGAAAAGCAATAAAATGTGGAAGGTGAAATAGAAACCTGACATCCCCACTCACTACTATAGCCACAAGGGAGAGGATTCTGTTCAGCTTTTTAAAGACCTTATTTCTTAAATATCATTTACATTTTTGCATCATCCCTAGAAAACTTTGGTCTACAGAGTGCCTGCTTGGAGACAGCAGTCTTCAAATAATTAATTTCTTCATCAGCCTAATACTAACAATTCAAGGAGCAGTAAGATGGGACATGAAGGCTGTGTGTGAATGTCATGTTCGCACAAGGGAAACCATTCTGATTGCTTAGTGTGTCAGAGAAACTGAAGTCCCCGACTCACCCAACCCCTGCAATCCTCAGTTTCTCTGCCTAAGCCTCAGACCTTCTGCAGGGACAGTGACATCCATCAGGTAGCCAGCACAGCGTCCAGCACATTAAATGCAGGTCCTCTGGTTCCCTAGCACTCTCACCTTAGAGCTGCTGGGGCAGCTGAGGCACAGAAGGGCACAGACACAGTGGACATGCTGTTTCTTTCCTCTGGCTTTGCCTCCATCGTACCTCCTTTGTGAATCCTCCTTTGTAGATTGAGCTGATATTTTACAAGCCCATAATATATTGCTTTTATGAGCTCATAAAAATCTTCAGAGTGAAATCATATTCACTTGCTACTTTTTGGCACAAGGACCCATGAACTTGCCCTTCATGACTCTCTGGTCTCCCTCCCTCCCACCTGCCGAGCACTCTGTGGCCTCCTCATGAGTTTCTTACCCTTCTCTAGATATGTTCTGCCCATCCCTGCCTCTGCATTTTTGCTCATGCTGTTCCTCTTCGAGAACAATCCATACACCACGGTTTGCCCCCCCCCCCCCAATCCCTGCAGGAGAAGGATTTCCCTGTTGCTCCTCCCTTCTTAGGATCCCACAGTGCTCAGAGAAGAGGCCATCATTTTTATTCCCTTCTTGCCTAAGATGGTTTTATTTGCTGCAGGGCTGTGACTGAGTCCCTGAGTGCTTCAAGGCCTCTATGTACTAACATGGAGAGCTTCTCCCAGGAAGAAGCCGGGTGGTGGGTGGCCATGTTCATATGAGAAATGCCTATTAAGAGCACTACTGTCTCCAGGAAGCCTTCCTGGGTTCATCAAGTTGGTCTTGAGCATTCCCATCTGCAGCTCCCTATAGTAGCTCATTTGAATCATTCCTGGAGCACATGTCATTTTCTGAGTGTAAAGTAGATATACATGTGGCTCCTTAGCATGGCAAGTCCACGAGGGAAGGGGCAATGTGCTGTTCACACCATGTCCCTGGCATCCAGCACAAGGCTTGATATGAGTGGGACTTCAGTAAATATCCATCTAATTAAGCATAGCGACAACTGCAGAAAGCAGGTAGGCGGCACTCACTATGTGCCAGGCACTACTGCAACTGCTTTATATGTATTCATTTAATGTTTTGCCCCTATTAGCATATTTAATCACACAGCCTCTCTATGAAATGTGTCCTATAATTACACTCATTTTTCTGATGAAGAAACCAAGTCACAGAGAAGGCAGGTACAATGCCCAAGGTTGAACAAGTGACAGAGCTTCTACTTGACTCTGGGCCATGTTGTTCCAGCAACATGTTCTTAACCACTGAGCAGTCAATACCACCCCATTCATCTTTGTATTCTCAGGGCCCAGCAAAGACCCAGGCAGTCAGCAAGC
Source organism: Loris lydekkerianus (assembly GCA_963574355.1). NCBI lineage: Eukaryota > Metazoa > Chordata > Mammalia > Primates > Lorisidae > Loris > Loris lydekkerianus. The sequence continues at coordinate 45,157 of CAUYPK010058017.1, read as the reverse complement.
ACTCAGTTAACAACTGCAAACACTTGGTTGGAAAATGCCCCATTTTTGGTGACAAAGATGATGAGATGAGCCCCTGGCAGAGGAAACCCAATCCCAGCACATTCTCCAGCGGACTGCTCCCTTCCCTTCATGAGCTGCCCAGTCCCTGCCTCATGCAGCCTTCTCTGCCTGGCTGAGCTACTAAGTCCATTCTCAATACCAAGCCCAGACTTCAGTTTCCTGGGCTCTGCTACCCTCAGGACTGGCTGCCCACCTGTTTCTACATTCACTGACATTTCTCCACACTCACTTTGTCTTCCAGATGATCCCATCCTTATCCAGGCTCAGAAATAATCACACCCTGGCTGGAGATGCTCCCTGACCCAAATCTAGAAAGGAGGGAAGTAAACCCAACATCATACTTCTCCGACTTGTTTTTATTACCCTCAACCTCATGTTCACACATGCAACATTAACGTTTCCTCAGATTTCAAAATCTGAACATGATTCCAAAGCCAAGTGGACTTCATCTTTTAGCTTACTTATTCCTAGACCACATACAAAGAGACCAGGGCTCAAGACCAACAAAGACCATGCCAGCTGATGGTCTGAGCCTCCTGATCCAGCTCTCCCCACATCAGCTCTTTAGGACAAACCACAGCAAATTACATGCACCAGACCTTCCCCCTGCCAAAATACACCTCATGTCACGCTGTCCAAAAGGATAATCTTTTGCTAAATCCTACACAATCATTCCCAATGTTTGCTAGTAGCAGACACCAGAATGCTAGTGAACTTGCCTCTGCTCTACATACATTTGCTAGTAACTCTTTCCCCAGAACCACATCCATCCCTGCCAGTGTCAAGGCTCTGGAAATTAGACTCCTAGCAAATTTCCTTTGACTTTTTTTCATATAATCCTGCTTCTGTCTGCTTTATGCTCTTCTCCAAGTGTGTTGGGTCCCAGCAGGCCATTGTCTCCATGAATGATGGCTTCAGGCTCAACAAATGACCGTCCATCTATTATCACTGAGCTCCAGCAGCAACCACAGGGCTCTTTTGTTTCCTTCTGTGGGCAAGCAGAGTGATGGCCCTGCCTCACACTTGCCTCCCCTGCCATCTTGGGAGAGATACCAGGAATGTTGTGAGTTCTGAGGATGTGAGTGAAGGCTAAGCATTTCCACTTTCCACCTAAAAGCCTTCTGCTCTGGGCAGACCCACTTATGTTCTCTTTTCCCCAGTGGCCAATCCCTGCTGCCATCCACCTTCCTCTCTGCAGCCCTAGTTGAGCCATTCCTCCAATCATGGCATCCATGTCCCTGTTGAGCTCTGAGAACCTGATGGGATAATCATGCTTCATGAATGCCGAGTGGCAGAGCAGAGGAGGACTGACTTTGCAGTTAGGAAAGCTAGGTTCCAATCTGCTTCTTTCAGACTGTGTGACTTTGCAAGAGCCACTTAACCTCTCTAAACCTCAATTTTCTCATCTGCAAAGTAAGAATAATAATGCCTGCCTTGTGATATGACCATGAAGCTCGAGAGGACAGTGAAGGCAATGGACTCTAATCATTAAACATAGTGCCCAGCAAACAGAAAGCAACAAGTAAGGGAAAATACAATAGAACCCCTGTAAGTTGACCACCCAAGGTACCATAACAAATTGGTCGACATACAGAGGTGATCAATACAAGGAACAAGGCCTATTGTACTGATATACACATGGTGCATGTCCAGACTATGAAAATTAGGTCAACATAAAGAGGTGGTCAATGTAGGGAGGTGGTCAGCATGGAGACTGTATTATGCATTTTTTAAATTATATCATAATAAGATTAGTAAGAATTCTGTCTTCCCTAAAAGTCGAGAAAAATTGGTGGTATAGAGAAATAAATTGAGTTAATCTGTGGTGTTGGGTTTCTCTTAACAAAACCTGCTGGGGGCCAAGCACTCACACCTGTAATACTAGCACTTTGGGAGGCTGAAGTGGGAAGATTTGCTTAAAGCCTGGAGTTCAAGACCAGAATAAGCAAGAGCAAGACCCTGTCTTACAAAATATAGGCAAATTATCTGGGTGTGGTAGTTGTGTGCTACTTGGGAGGCCAACACAAGAGGATCACTTGAGCCCGGGAGTTAGAGGCTGCTGGGAGCTATGATGATACCACTGCACTCTAGCCTGGGTGACAGAGTGAGACCCTGTCTCAAAAACAAAGCAAAACAAAACAAACAAACAAAAACCTACTGGGGTGAAGAAGCCTAGAGGTGCCAGTCCCAGCACAGCCTTGGATCTAGCTCATACCTTGACTCTGACACTTGCTGCGTGACCTAAATGAAGTATGTTGAGTCCACTTTTCTAAGCATCAGTACCTTCCTCTGCAAACTGAGATGAATAAGATCTAGTTCATAGGTCTGCTGTGAGTATTTATGTGGCTATGCAGGTAAATGTTAGCCTTCAGTTCCCAGCATATAGTAGGTGCTAAAGAAATCTTAACTAGTTAAATTCGGTAATTATTAGACACTTAATAGGAGTGGAGAGTATTGTACCAGGTGCAGGGAGAGTACTGAATGAGGAAGAAAGAGAGGAAGAGAGGAAGAGAAGGTACCTAAGACATGATCCACACTCTCATGGAGCTGACAATATAATACAGAGATTCTCAGCCCTGGCTACACATTAGAGTCACTTAGGTAACTTTTAAGAACACTCATGCTCAAATTCCACACTCAGAGATGACTTTTTTTTTTTTTTTTTTGAGATAACAGTCGCCCTCTGTAGCCCTGGGTCGAATGCTGTGGCATCATATAGTTCATAGCAACCTCAAACTCTTGGGCTTGAGCAATCCTCTTGTCCCAGCCTCCTGGCTAGCTTTACATGTTTAGTAGAGATGGGGGGTCTCACTCTTGCTTAGGCTGGTCTTGAACTCCCAAGTTCAAGCAATCCACCTGCCTTGGCCTACCAGAGCTCTAGGATTACAGGCATGAGCTGCTGCACGTGGCCAAGAGAAACTCATTTAACTAGTCTGTGCAGAGGCTTGTGCTTTGCAGAAGCTTGTCAGGTGATTCTAATGTGGCCAGGGCCAAGAATGACTGGCCTATTTGGGGAAAGACATAAACACATAGATATTTAATAATATGTGTTTAGGGCTCTAACAGTTACATACAAAGGGTGGTAGCAACACAGACAAAGGTGAGGATAATGCCTTGTTGTTTAAGTTGAGTAATAATGTGGGGGACATAGTTCATGAGAAAGGATCTGAGAAAAGGGTATTTTGAGTCTTTACTGCAACACTCCAAATAAAGGTAGAGCCATGGTCGATCATCAGGCAGGAACTTGGGCAAACCCGAGTAATTGTGAGGGAGCTGGAATAATTCCCATGAGCAAAGGCACTCCAGGACCCAGCCCTATACTGGAGCCCCACTCCTTGGCAGGGGCCCTACATCTAGAGCTTCACCACTCAAGAGGCTTCCTCTGTGTAGATGGGGGAGCATATTACACATCATCAGGCAGCCTCCAGAAAGTTCCTTTGCTTGCCCCATCAACTAGTGCCACATGCCTTGCAGAAAGGTCAAACACTTAGGTTGACTCAAGTTTGTTGGTCAGTTGGGGGTAGGAGAGCAAGAGCCAGTTTGCCTTCTGTCCATGGTGCTGAACAATCCCTACACTGGAGAAATCAGGTTACTCCAAATGTGGTCCGCAGACAGGGAGCACCAGTATCCCATGGGGGCTGTCAGAAATGCAGAATCATGGATCCTCCCCTGGACCTACAGAATCAGAATCTGTCATTGCTCAAAGCCAGTGTTTTCGAGATGTAGGTTGCATCCTCTTTATGAGCCATGAAATTAAGTTGGTGCTTCAGAAACAGCATTTTGAAAGAAAAGAATGGAATGGAATACAATGGGATAGAAAAGAATAAAATGTATCAGAGTTCATCACACGTAGTGCAAGCTAGTATTGTTATTTCCTTTAAGGTGTGACAATTAAGTTTACAAACTTATCCTAGAAAAAGTGCTACGTACTTTATTGCTGAATGTCACTATGGTCACCTTCAAAGTGCTCTTCTTGGGAAGCTGTGCAGCAGCCAGGGCCTAATTCACCCTTTAATGCAATTTTGGAACTCTTTCTCCAATGGCCATCAGAGCTGTTGTTATATTACCCTTTATATCCTGAATGTCATCAAAATGTTTTCCTTTCAATATCCCTTTATTTTGGGGTAAATAAAAAATCATCAGTTGCCAGATCAGGTCGAGCAGAGAGGGTGTTCCAATATAGTTGTTTACTTGTTTACTGGCTAAAACTCTCTCCCAGACAGTGTCATGTAATCTGGTGCATTGTCATGATGCAAGAGCCGTGAGTTACTGGCCAAGATTATTTTCAGTTACAATTTTCATAACTGTTTCTCTATCAATGTTTGCTTGGTCTGCTATGCTTCTCATAGTCAGCTGATGATTTTGATGCACAATTAAATGAATCTTTGCAAGTTCATCAGTTCTGTGCATGAACAGTTCTGTTCACATTTGAGAACTTAATTGTCAGATCTTTGTACGTGGGTGTTCTAAGCAAGACCTAAAAGGTATTTATTACTATAAATTGCATTTTAAACTATATCTGAAAACCAGCGTTTATTTTTACTAATGCAGGGACACTGGTGATTCTTACCTAATTATCTCCCAGAATTCTGAGCCAAGTGAACAGTGAGAGAAAAGAGGGATATAGGTCAATAGAGAAAGAGAATGAGAGAGTAAAACTTAGACTGCTGGAGATGCATACTCTGAGAGAACATGGAGCGTATAGCAATGAACAAGGCTGGTTGTTTACCAGTCACCGCAAAAGAAACAACAACCAACCATGGCTCAAGTATCAAAGGGTTGGAGAGATAAGAGTAAAGCCAGGCAAATGTAGGTATGGACAAGGAAGTCTGTGTGGGCGGACAGGCATACCCAGTGGAGTACAGAAGACTGGATTAAGGGTTACCCGTAGAGTAACTTTAAAGTGCTCTTGGTTTTCCTTTTTATTTCAATGAAATTCTGAAGCATTTTACACCACCCTTAGAAAAAGTATTGCAGTGAGTTTGTACGTGGCACGCAGCTGATTTTAAGTACTTGAGAATGCCCCCATATTTCTGATGCTTTGTTCCCACCAGCCCAGGAAGGTAGTGGGGCAGAGGGTGTGGAGTGTCTGTGGCTTACAGTTAATAGCCATAGCGTTTTGCTCCTCACCATGGCCAGACTTCTTACATTTGCCACTGTTCACCATCAACCAAAAAATTCAGAGGCACAACTCTAAAGAACTTTTGAAAGAAATAAGCAGAGGTTTCTTTAAAATGCACAAAGATGCTTTGTTCACTTCAAGGGGTCACAGATCAAAATGTCAAGAGTAGAAGTGACACCGTGATTTTTCTTCCTTTCAGAACTGGGCAATGGGAGTGACTGACCTCTTGCCATGTGTCTGTTATTTCATTTACACAGCAGTGTCCTACATTTGATTCTGCCTAGGAAATTGATGTCTAATGGAAGATGACAAAAAAATGACTTTTAAAATAATTTTCTCCCAGGCTAGTGGAGTTTACAAAATACTGAGCTCAATATACACTTTGGGAAATTATGCACAGAGGGAGTAGTATGGGACAAAAAGTTTGTTAACAACCACATACGGTTTCAGCTTCAAGGAAGACACAACTCCATGTATTTAAAGGTGTTTGCCCCATAGAATGGCAGAATCAAAACCAGCGGCTCCTCTGCAAGGAGCCATAAAGTCAATGTAGGCAGTTTTACATTATTTTTTTATATAAAGAAGTGACTAAGGAGTACTTATCTGTAACCTATAGAGATAATTTTTTGATGCAGAGCATCTCATTTTTGTAAAGCCCTAAGTTGGCACGATGCTTATTATGACGAACGGTACCTACTATTTCCTGGGCCTTCATATCTCTATTTAATGCACTTACAAACAATGGGGTGACTGTTACAATCCTTATTTTTAGAGATGGTGAAATGAAAGCCCAGAGAGGATTAGAGACCTGCCCAAGATCATGCAGCTTATCAGAATGACACAAACAGCATATGAACTGCATGTCTAACTCAGAACAGGTTCACAAAGAGTCAACTTGTTCCACTGCCTTTCTGTTCCTGTTTCAAAAGCCCCAATGTCCTCAAAATAACCTCTTTCCTATTTGCTTCTGGCTCTTTTCCCAACTTGGCACTTTCATCTCTCTGAGTCTTGCAACTGAGAAGGCTGAAATTCCTCCCCCCTGGCCGCCCCCACCCCCGTCTTGTCTGTCACTGAGGAATTGCCCTGTGTGGGTGGATGGCAGAGAGGGGTCTTCTGGAAGCTGACTGGCTTTCTACTGTGGCCCCAAATGACAGCTGCTTCCCCCCTGTTCAGTCAACAATTGTAAGAAACAGCAAATACTTGAAGTGGTAAAAAGTTAAAATTCAGCTTTGGAGTTGGATTTCCTCGATATCACAATTTAAGCATTTCTGAAACTTGTTAATGCTTGGAGGGATATAGTCCCCTCTGAGAAATGACATTTTGAAAATCCTGACCTGAATACACAGTCAGTTTAACACAACAACGTTTTCTCAGAGCCCACCACGTTCCTCTCCCCGTGAGTGGGGGAGGATAGAGAGGAACCAAGGCATCATCTTAAACTGTTATTTATTTAGTAGCGAAAAAAACAAATTCGCTAAAAATTCAAACTAGAATTTGAGGTAGAAGGAGACACATTTCAGCTCAGTATGATAAAGGATCTCATCCAACAATAAAATGAGCCAACCTCATTAGTTAGTGAGTTTTAACCAAAGGTGTGCTGGTAAATATTTAACAACTGGCTAGCCAGGAGGGGGAAAAAGGCTGCGATTTGTAGTGTTAGCTGATTTCTATGGTAGAAATACTCCCACCATGGCTGATTTCAAGCAAATCAAAGTAAGGTCACTGAAGGTGGAGTTGGGAAGAGATGAGCCGCCATGACAACCATACTATTTCCCCTACACAGATAAAACAGACACAAACAACCACAGGAATATATTAACATAATACAGTAAATTGATCAGGAAATGGGGAGTGCCAAGCCCTCATTCCCTTTGTTTGTAAATACAACTTATTTAAGTTTATACAACATAATTTTTAATAATGGCTGTGTTCAATAACTAGCTCATTAAATTAACCTTTGGCTCTTGTGAGCTGGTGTGAGAGGGCCCCAGAACTCCATGTGGCCATTACCACCCTGGGGGGAAGAGGTGACAATCCAAAGCTGGATGGCTGTTTGCCATGGATATGATTTCCTAAGTCTTTAAAACCATCCAATTCAGGTGTCAGCCATGGTTATAGCTTCAGTATCACTGCTGGTGGCACTTCAGTCCCTACCATGTTCCAGGGAGAGTGCTGAGAGCTTTGCATGCATTATTTCATTTATTATGACTAAAGCCCCATAAAGTAGATTGGGACTGCTATCAATCCCATTTTACAGATAAGGAAATTGAGGCTTAGAAAGATTAAGTAACTTGCCTAGAGTTACAGAACAGTAAGTGGCAGTGCTAATGATGGTGAAAAGTTCTAAGTACCTTTTCCTTAAACTGGGACATTATACCTACGCACTAAGAAATGCAATGTATGTGCTAGCTCATAAACCATTATCCTTCAGGAAAACTCATTTGTAAAGTCAGAGAGAAGAAGAGATCAGATTATCTGTACCCAGACTGCAGAAGGGCTGGCTCACCTTTCTGAATCCAGAAGCCTAACTTGAACCCAGAACACATAAAGCAAGTGTTTAAATGAACAATATCATCCTTTCCTTTGTTTAGCAATAAACAACTACAATTTTAAAAATGTAGAAACATGTCAAGTCACCTACCTTTGTAAGTAAAAAAAAGTCAAATACGTGCAACTTGAATTTGTTCCACTGAATGAACAGACTGGGGCAAGCTAAAGAGACTGCCAGCAATGTGCAGCCTGATGTTAAAGTCTTGATCATCTATGCCAACAAATAACACACCTTTTCCTTCATCCAGCGGGTAGCAGAGATGAGCAATATGACCAAACTAGATAACCTAATATGAGGAGGACAAAAGATATCTCTGTGTTGCAAAGTTGTAGGTGATTATGTGAGTCGTATCTCACTTCCCAGTGCCGCCTTTGCCACTGTGCAGTGAAACAGTGCATGTCCCCGTGCTAAACCAGAAGGCTTCCAACTTGTCCCATTCTGAAGTTCATCCCTAGTGCCTACACTACACAAGGTGACCCTCCCAACTGGGCTTGCAGTGAGTTGACAAGATTTTCTTACCAGGTAGAAGGTGCTCCAGGGATTAACGGGGCTGCAATTAATCTCGCTGCATGTGTTCACCACATAACTTCCACTGCAATGGAGGGTCCTAGCAGGGCTGGGAGAACACAGCCATGGGGGGCAGGTGAGGCCACCCCCACAGTGGGCCAGACCACTGGCTCTCTTTCCTCTTCACTTCTGCAGCCTCCGACTCCTGGTCACCTCCCCAGCACTGCAACTAGACACAAGCGTTTACACTCCGTGTTTACCTGGGGAAGTTGTGGCCATTCGCTGACCCGCATCCCCGAGCCGTGCGTGTTAGCTGCTTTTTCATCATGCCTCCGTGGCACGACGAGGTGCGGCTGCATGATGCAAACTACCTGGATCGCCGGCAACAGCTCCTGCTGCCACAAACACAGGGTGTGGGGAGGGCTGCCCGGCTCTCGGCCTGGAGGAGGCCGACTCTAAACCAACCCAAACAGCAGTTGGGAAGGAGAGAAGAACTGAGAAGGAGTTAAGAAGGAGATAAGATACATTTTTAGCATAAATGACGTGACAGGTGAGTTACTTCTGCTTCTCGCAGGCAGTTCTTCAAGGAAACTGCTGCCATCCTGCTTCTCGGATGGGGAAGGAAGGCTCAGAAAAGTTGAGACACTTATCCAGCATCACACTGACAGGAAATGGCAGAGCCAGGTTTTAAACTCATTTTTGGTTACAGCCAGAACCCTTATTATAGCCACATGGAAACTCTGCTTGCACAAAGGTGGAAAAAATATTTACCAAGAGCTTATTCTGTGCTCACAAGGTGATGAAAGTAACTAACACGTACATTGGACTTAGAAGGTTAAAATAAAAGTTTTCAAATTCTCCCAGCAGTTTTTATCTTAGAGATGAGGAAACTGAGGCGCAGAGAGGTTATACAACCTGCCCAAGGTCATACGGCTAAGGACTGAGCTAGGTGTCTCTCAGCATCCTCTTGTCAATCCTGAGAAAAAGGTGGTTCCATTACTATTCACAGGTAAGGAACATGGGGCTTGGAGAAGCCGAGAGACTTGCTAAGAGACACAGGGCTGAGAAGTTGGGAGCATTTATCCCAGCAGTGATTATACCTCAGGAGGAGGAGACCTGGTTTGCGATCGGCACCACTGCTGGCTGCACAACTTTGGACAAGTCCCTTGTCGTCTCTGTGCCTCAGTTTACTCATGAGGACAGAGAAGGGCTTTACTCAGGGCTCCCTATTGTCCCATCCCGGCTGGACCCCTCAGGCCCTGGATGCCGGAATGAACCATGGGAGGCCTCTCTCAGCCGGGAGAAGGAGAAAATGCTGCCTTCAGGCCTGACACACGCATTCTCCACCTCCCTGCCTGTTACATTTTCAGGCAAATAAACAGCCTCAAACGTTTCCCATATCGCTGCTTAAAGCCTCTCCTTGGAGCATGATCTCGTTTACGAATCTGTAGAAAGGTTTATGGCAACGCAGTTAAAGGTGTGATGTCCCAAATGATTTGTCAGAGAAGGTGATGTAAAGGAGCAGCAAGAAATTGCAGGAGGAGGAAGGGGGTTAACTGTCCAGTTCCTGCTGGGAAGGAAGAGGGAGTCATAGCTAGGAGGAGGCAGGGGATCTGTCTGAGCTCAAAACAGCTTCATGGAGCAACTGTGATCGCTTTTTACATGAGCAGGAAATGGCAAAAGAAAAAAAAAAAAGAAAAGAAAAGAAAAGACAACTTGGGTGGGACATGCCAAAGGGGCTGACAGAAATTCAGGGAGCCTGCTGATATCTGAAAGGCACACGAGGACAGGCTGCTGAGTGTAACACGTGTTTCAGAGCCTTCCCTGTCTCAGTAGCTGGTCTGGGTCAGCCAGAAGCTGGTGGTCTGTATACCACATTTGACGCCAGCAACGCCTGCTTGGCCTGTCCCAGTGCATTGTGGGAATATCAAGCTACTTGGAAGGAAAGGGCAAAGGTCAGATGCAACAGGGCAGATGAGAAAGTACTGGGTCTTAGCCAAAACGGGACTATGTGGGGCCTAGAAATCAATGTGAGGTCAGTTTTATATGATCCCACTGAGACTGAAATTGATAGATTATAGGAAACAGACATAGCTCTTGGTGATCCAGGCCTCCCTGTCTCCCCTCCTACTATGTCCCCTTTCATGACTCCCTCCACATCTCCCATCTTAGGACTAGTTGTCCCCTCTGTCTGGATGGCCCCTCTTGCGGTGCTCTACTGGCAAAGTCCTCTCCTTCCCTTTGGCTTTTTCATCTGATTTGGGAAGCTGCTTTCTGCTCCCTGGGGCTGGAATCAGGTGTAGACAGTCCATGCAGTTGCACAGTGCTACATGCTTGGAAGAGTCCAGTGCTAGGTTTAATGCTCTGCTGTTCCTGTCTTTAAACTCTTAATCTTTGAATAAGGGACACTGCAGTTTTGCTTTGCACTGGATCCTGTAAATTACGTGGTAGGCTCTGCTCATGCCCCTTGAGGCTGTGGTCTCACAGCACCTTACACACTCCTATACTTTAAGATGCAATGCTGTTCTTAGTTGTTTGTTTATATCTTTCCCCTCTGCCTTAAAGAGAACACTGAAATAGTTAAAAGGGATGCAAATCACCCCCACCAAAAAGATACAACACAACAAAAAACAATTATGAATACACTGGTAGTAGACAAAAAAGAAATAAAAACAATGGCAGGCAGGTAATCAAAGTTGAGCTATGAATTAGGTTAATTTTCTTAACAGAGAGACCTCAGTTTTGACCTTATACTTCCTAGCAGTCTTCAGGGACAGTGAGACATTACTGTTAATGCAATTTCATGTTTACAAGACAAAAACAAACTAAGTTCTCTGGCAAGGCATACTTATTCTTAACATTGAGAAGAAATAAAATTTCTCCTAAGAATCCTCATAAAAAGGACCTTGTAAACTAGAAGGGCTTTAACGTGGTACCTGCTCCTCTCAAACAGTCTATGACATTCAGTGTCTCTTGGGAAGAGCACTGTTCTGGGGAAAGCTCCATGGCTGGTGCTGGATTCTCAAATGTGCCCACGGCTCAGAGAATCAAGATTCCTTGTGCTGTAATGATGGAAGCTCACAGAGGACGCTTTCTCATAATGACCCTTAATCTAGGCTAGTGGCATTTCCACAAAGCGCAGTTCTACATAACATGTCTTATTGATTTGGTACCAAGAATTTACTCTAAAAAAATTATTTGTATATGGGTCCATCTGAAGGAAATCTGAAGGCAGACCCTTTTCCTTCCCACCCTGGATGCCAGAGGCCTAACCCCAGACCTGACATCTAATCAGGTGATAATGAAATTGGCTGAGCACCTGTAAGGACAAAATGAATAAAAGAAATAAAAGAATAAGTGAACCAAACTTCTAACAATTCATCTCATACTTTTTTCAGTCCAGCACGCTAAGGGCTAAACTCTTGCTCAGAGAAACCCCCTGTCTGTCCATATATCTGGTGATAATTCCCAGGGTCTGGGGTTTCAGCAGCAAAGTGAGACTCCCCCCATTCCCCAGGCCCTTAAGCTTGCTAGAAAGGGAGGCTTGTCCTCTAGGGCAAAGCAGCTCAGGGACTGTGATGGTTAAGGCTATGGTGCCCAGTTGTTTGGCCAAACACTAGCCTGGATCTTGCCGTAAAGGTGTTTATGGTCATGGTAAGTATTTACAATCAGCTGACTGTAAGTAAAGGAGATTACCCTCCATATGTGGGGAGGCCTCATCCAATCTATTGAAGACCTCAAGAGAAAAAAGCGAGATTTCCCAGGGAAGACACAATTCTGCCTCAAGAGTCAACTTAAAAATTCTGCCTGAGTTTTCAGCCTGCTTGGTGGGGCCTGCAGATTTGAGAATTGCCAGTCCCTACAATTGTGTGAGCCAATTTCTTAAAATCAATCTGTCTATCTGTCTGTCTATCTATCTCTCTCTGTATTTCTCTCTCTCTCTCTTTCTCTCTCTCTCTCTTTCTCACACACACACACACACACACAGAGTCATTGTTTTTCAGTATCTGTAGGGAATTATTTCCAAGAACCCTTCACAGATATTAAAATCTGTGCATGCTCAAGTCCCTTACATAAAATGACATACTATAGAAGTGATACGTAATCCTCCTATATACTTTAAATCATCTCTCAATTATTTATCCCTAACACATGTAGATGCTATGTAACTAGTTTTTATTGTATTTTAAAATTTGTATTGTTTCTATTATTATATTGGTATTTCTTTGTGTTTCCAAATATTTTTGGTCCATAGTTGGTGAATCTGTGGGTACGAAACCCATGGATACAGAGGAGCGACTGTGTTCTGATGCACAGACACACAGATATGCGCGCACACGCACACGCACATGCACACACACACACACACACACAGACATCGCCTGTGCACATACAGCTACAGATAACATCCTCTTGGTTCTGTTTTTCTGGAGAATCTTACACAGAGACTGCAGACTTCTGGTTATTCTGAGTAGGTGATACTGCTACTCTTCCCAGAAGCTGTCTCCCTCAGAGTTTTGCAGAACGGGACAGGGAGTTCCCAGAACCAAAATAAGTGTGATAAATCAGCTGCTTGCCTTAGCGGTCAGGGGACGTGGAAGTCAGAAGGGGCCACTCCCAGGAGACAGGCCCCGCCCCTCTGTGCCTTTAGTCCCTCTCAGGGAAGGGCCCAGCAGATGAAGACTGCCACACGGCCAGGAATGGGTTTTTCTGAGGAGGACGACTCTGATAGGCTCTAGTGCCCCACCCCCATCTATCAGCACCCAAATAAACTGCTGAAATGCTCCAAAGTTGGCAAGTGAGTGAGACAGAGGAAGGAAGCTACAGGAAAAGGTTGTCAGGGGTGTCTCTGAGCTGGTGCTAGCCTATCCCTGAGAAGTGAGTGCTACCTTGTGCTGGAGAACAGGGGTCCCCAAACACCCAACCTCTCCTGACTCCCCAAGGACATCTATGAGATGCCTGATGTGGGCCACACATAGGATGAAGTGGTCCTCTCAAGGGTCTGATGAAGGAGGAACGTCCACACCTACTGTGAGAAAACTCTGAGAAGAGAAGTGGCCCAGAAGCAACTGGAACTCGGCAGCTGTTGGAATGGGAAGACCACACAGCCTTCTCTCTGCCTTGTCTTCTGTTTACTTGTGTTTGGCTCTGAAACGAAGGCCCCATTGGTATAATTTTGGCTTCACCAGTTATTAGGTGTGTGGCATGAACAAGTAACACATCATCTCCAAATAGCACGGTCCTTTCCTGACAAATGACAATTGGCCATCTTTCAAGATGAAGGATTTAACTGAGATGATGCTGCCCAGTGCCTGGTAGATGCTCTGTGAAACAAATTATTGTCATTAATTTACAGTTCGCTGAGTCAAAGACATGGGTGATTCACTGTATCTGTATCAAGTCTGGGTGAGAACACATCCAAATGGCTCCCCAGCCCCCTCAGGAGAAGTCACACCACCACACTGCTGTCTCTTGCCACCCTTACGAAAACAAGAAACACTAGCTCCCCTAGGGAATTTCTGCACTGGGATGGAAGAGGGAGAGAAATGTGAGAATCAGAAAACAGAGTCACTTTGTGAACTCATGGAACACGTGCCCCTCCCATCTCTGCACGCACCTCCTGTTCCTGCTTCGGGCGGTGTGCCTATTATTAACACCACCCTCAGAGAGGAGACGTGCGCCTCATCCCCAGAACATATTGTGGGGAAAGGGATTTCTGAATATAGTGCAATCAACAAGTTTTTTAAAAACGTCGCACCTCTCTACAGCAGAACCTGGCTCAGAAACCATCTTGGGCTTCCCCACTGCCTGCAGAATGAAGTACAAGTTCCCAGATGGGCGTGGAAGGCCTTTCTCATGAAGGTCCCCAATCTGTTTTTCACTTCTGCTGCCCCACCAGGCCACAGGCCACCTAGGTTAACACAATGGATGACCTGTGCCACCTCTGTCTCAACGTGTCCTTATCTATGTTGAGACCTGTGTCCCTCAACTATCTATCCAGTGCTCAAGCTCTCCTCAAAGGTTTTCTCCTCCTCCAAGCCAGTCTGGATTCCAGGTCAAATTAAAAAACACCCCTCAGCCGAAGTCCCTTAGCTCTTAACTTCTGTGCTATTCACAGCGTTCACTGTATCACAAGACAAGCTGCCACTCTCTCGTGTTTTCCTCAGCTCTTCTTCCTGCCCTGCTCACTGCCACATTCAGGGCAAATCTCCAACAGCAACCGTGAGCCTCTGCCTCAGGAGAATCTCAACACCCTGACTTGGGGGTGTGAAATCTGGCATCCTATACTCAGTTCCCCCTAACCGGGTCTCCTTCTCCTACGCCCAGGAGCTTTTCCACGTTCTTAGTTACCTCCTTAGCCAGGCAGACACCTTCTTTTGGGAGGAAACCAGTTCTATTCTTCTGTTCCCAATCCCTGTGCTAGGCATATAGCAAATTTTGGTAAATATCTATTCATGACTACAGAGATTAGAAACAAACTAATAAATTAGTTTTTTAAAAAAGAAAATACTGGATAATAAGCTCCTTAAGGGCAGGGATCTCATTGCACTTATTTTCTTCTCTTCCTTTAATGCTCTGGCTGCAGCAAAAGCTTAATTAAAGATATGGGTTGCTCTGAACTGAACAATTCTCGGGTCTTGACACTTAAACTATTAATCTTCATAAAAATTCAGACATTTTCCCCACAGGCTTAGCAAGGTGAGGTTATGTAAGCCAGCCAGAAGGCAAAGCAAAAAGACTATGTTGACAATTTTAAGTGCCACAGAAATAGATAATTTTAATGAATATGGTATTTCTATGGAAATAAAATACTATAATTGAGAAAGCAACCCACAGTTTCACTGCTAGATGATAGTGAAGTTTAAATTTGAACCAATGAGGAAGGTCTACAGGTCAATTACTTTCACTTTATTCCTTTGCAGTAAATGAAAGTTTAGGACCAGCAGCAAATGTACATTGGAAAGGACCATTGACCAATTTATCAATTCATATACCACTACCACCACAAGTATTCTCTGTAAAAGACATCCATATTTATTAGCTCATCAAATTTAAGTCAATCACAATTTGAAGTTCACAGTGACTTGTGTAACACAGAAAGTTAAATTTCATTATCTTTCCTACTTTACAGCAAAGAAAACTGAGTCTCACATTCTTGTACATTTTACCCTAAGTCACTCATATATCTAGTTAAGAGCAGAGTCAGAATTGGAAATGAAATTTCCCTTTTGCCCCCTCCCCACGTTCCATGGCGTTTGCCCAAAATCAGACCTACTCAAGGAACCAATGGGAGAAGAGATGTGGCAACAAGAAACTTGGAGAAAGAAATGTAAGCCCAGCAATCTACATCCTGGTTCCACAGCTCTGAGTGTGTCTTCAAAGAGGCAATTCTACCACTGTTTTGTAAATGCCACTAGAATGGGAAAGTGCCAGAGAACTAAAGGTTTCAGGCCCTGCTCATGAACTGTGAAGGAAAATGTTTCCAGGGCACAATTTAGGAAGTGAACGCTTCAGTGCACTTAATGGCAGCCCCACAACCTGATCCAGCCCCTTCTGCCATCCCAAAGGACCCAGAGTACATACGCAGGGGGAGATTATTGAAAAGCTTCTTTAAGCAAGACATCTTTTTCCTTTGTTTTCTAGAAATCAAAGCATTTCTCTTTCTGACCCACCCCAAGATAGAGCCAGAACTTCTGTTGCAATTAAGAACGAGGGAAGAAAAGAAAGAATGCATAGGCTCAATATTTTGCATATATAGTCTCCTTTCCTTTCCTCAGTCCTACAAAGTGCATGTGATCATTCTCATTCAACTGACAAGAACACTGAGGCTCAGAAAGATCCAGTGGCTTATGCGTGAGCACGTAGAAAGAGGCAGGGCCTGAACTTTAGCCCGGGACTTCTGGTTTCTAACTCTCTTATTCTTAATTCCCCGGGCTGGGAAGAGAGTGCTTTGTCTTTGTAACACACAGAAAGGCCCAGAAAATCACAGCAGATGGAAAGACAGAGTGTTCCCCAGGTGTTGCAGACTGCCCAGCCAACTCCAAGAAAGTCCTCTATCCTCAGGCCCATTGACAACAAATCCTCCTGCTGTGATCCTGCAACAGCCAGAGGCTCCAGGTCAGTATGCCTGGGCAGAGGGTCGGGGGAGACAGGGGTCACACAGAGAGAGTGTGGGAAAGAGTCCATCCCAACAGTAATGGAGGATCACCTCTATAGCATGACTGCTCTTCTGCTGGACTACAAATGGAGAAGTGAGGGTGAAAATGTTTTTTTGAGTACCTACTACAGTTGAACTTCTGTAAGTTTACCACCCAAGGGACAGTAACAAACTGGTCAACAGATGGAGGTGGTCAACATAGGGAACTAGGCCTACTGTACTGATGGGTACACGTGGTACATGTCCAGCCTATGAAAATAGGTCAACTTAACCAGGTGGTCAATGTAGGGAGGTGGTCAGCTATGGTGGTCTACCGTGTGTGCTATGCCCTACGTTAAACACTTATATACAGAAGATGCCAAAAAAAACCCCAAAAAACAACAACAACAACAAAAAAAAAAAAAACAAAAAAAAAAACACATTTTAGGAAAGGAAAAAACTGTATTAAATTTGCAATACTCAAATCATATTTGACTTCTGCAATTACATGACTTGTATTCATCTTTTGTTATTGGTATATATTGAGTACAGTTTTAAGACAGTTTTTTCCTTTCTTACAGTGTGTATGTATTTTTTGTGCCCTCTGTATATATTATTACTTTTAATAGTCAAAATAACACTGAGACATAAGCAACACAAGTCCAATTTCACAGAAGAAAGAGGTTACAGGGAGCTCACGAACTTAGTATTCCAGAGCTGATGTAGCCCAAAGCTGGGCTAACTGCAGATTCCTTTGAAATAACAGAAAGGTTTCCCATAGGAAAAACCATTGTCCCTACAAAGCTACTCTTCCAGCCCTGCAGGGAACCATCCTAGCTGACCTGGCCTGAATGAAATTAACCGTTCAACTAGGCACTGACTTCTTGGACACCACCGAGGAACAACTAAGGGGCTCAAAAGCCATGAAGAATTCTGAGCAAGTGGTGACCTTACCAGATGAACATTTTTCATTTTCCCCTCAGAGCATGTAAATTTTCTTTTCACTTTCTCCAAATTTTGCCCTACTTCTGGAGTTGGCAGAAGGGTAGGAATAAGAGAATGTCCTCAGATCAAAGCTGGATGCTTTAATTATTCAAAGATCCAGAGGCAGTGCCCCAGCTCAGCAGTGATAGATCAGACCTTCTTTGGGAGGTCCAAGAGGTAAGAATTTCATCCATTCATCAAGTATTTGCTAAACACCTCCAACTTCCTAGCCTTAGGCACAGGCAGTAGAGAACTTTTGTTTTGGTGGAGAGATGGCAAATTAAGTAGTAAACACAAAAGACAGGAGAAGCTCTGATAGAAAGTGACTGGGCAGAGATGGAGTTAGGTAGACAGGAGGACTTGTCTACACAGGGGCTGGCAGAATGTGAGTGAAGACCAGGATAACTGAAGAAGCCAGTCGTGCAAAGCCCTGGGGCAGGGGACTCCCGGCCGAAGTAGGAGGGCAAAGGCTTGAGATGGGAAAGTTCTGGCTTTTTCCAGCAACAAGAAAAGGCTAGTGCACCAGCAGCCAGGTGATCAGGGAAGGGGAGATGAGATCAGAAGTTGGCCAGGCAGGTAGAGTAGGCTGTGTGGGCCTCAGCATAGGGTTTGGTTTTATTCTGAGTGTTCTGGGAAGCCATGGGAAGGTTTAATGAAGGGAGTGACAGGACCTGATTTATATTTTGTAAAAGTCTCTCCAGCTGCCTTGTAGGGAATGGATCACAGAAGGGCAGACAGGGAGGCTGAGTAGGACCTGCTGAGTAAGAGATGAAAGTGGCATGGGCTACACTTACAGAAGCGAAAATAAAGGGAGTGGAGAGATCTGGGCAGTGTGCTGGGGAATGTTTCATGACTGGCTCTCTGGGGGGAAAGGCCTTGTTTGCCAGTCTCCATGATGCAAACACACCCACTGTGGCTCCTCTATGGAGCTGTCGGTGTGACATCAGTGAACACAGAACTGGGAAGAGCTGTGCACACTCAAATCTCAAGAGCTGTTGTGAGCTCATTCCAGCACCCCTCTAGGTTTAGGGGTTGACTTGACAGGACTTGCTAACGGACTGGCATGGGAGCAAGAGAAATGGAGGCATCAAGGACAACTTCTAGGACTTGGGCTTGAGTGATGGGGAAAATGGAGAAGACATTTCTTGCCTCATTGGCCCCTACCCATCCACTTCTGGATTTTGGAAAGGTAGGAGGCTGTGGGGATAGAGCACACCCACCAGGCTCCCTGAGGACTCACCGACTGCTCACCTCAGTCCTCCCTGTGTCCTCAGCTGTACTCAGCCTGGACAGAACTTATCAAAGTACAAATGCAAGAACAAATGAGTGACCTGTTTCTTTATCTGTAAAATGGAATGAATGGTAATATATATTAATATATTCCAACAGTAACTGTGAGAATCAAATGGGAAATACAAAAGCTGCCAGAGTCGAGAGCTAATGTTCATAGGCATTATGTCACTATGTTTACGTCAACCCTGGGAGGTTTTTCTCTCTCTTTTGACAGATGAGGGAATGAAGCTGAGCACCACTGAGCGATGTACCCAACCCCATTTAGCTAACGTGGGCAGAGCTGGGATTTGAACCACTCCAAACAGTCAGAAAGACATTCTCAGCTACTGCAGCAAGCCCAGCCAAAGGCAGGTCACTTTCTGCTTTTCCACAAGGAGCAACAGGTGCCACATGGGGTTTTGGGGACATATCAGCTGCCCCTGCCTTGCCAGCAATCGCAGGCGAAATAATATGACTGAAGTGAAATGTGGGCAAGACTTAGGAGCCAGATGTTTCCCTCTCCTGGCCAGGAAGAAGAGAAAGTGAGGTTCCCCGGGAGCAGAAGAGGATTTGCTTGCACTACATAGGATGAATGGTCCAGAGTTAGAAAGTATGGGCGCTGGGCTCAGCACAGTGTGTTTCCTTGGTGAAGACTGGCTGACCTACCCCTGACTAATAAGTGGAATATTTTTACCCCTCCAGATGGCCAATGTTTTTCCAAGCCTGACAGCTATACGCACCCAGGGCTTGGCAACAGAGCCCTGAGTCTGGATTCCACTCTTACAGCTCACAAGCTGCGTGATCTTCAGCAAGCGGCTTGTGTGTGCAACCTGCACCTCTGTTTCCTCATCTGTAAAATAGAGGGATAACAGAGTCCTCACCTCCATGGGCTGCAGGGAGGCCTGATGGGATTCCCAGGGTGGAGTGGGAGGATAGCTGGCTGCCAACGCCATGGCCACACCTTTTTCCTCTATGGAGAGACAGTCCCCTGCTCCCCAGCATCTACTACGCACAGTGTGAGGAGCCTGCACAGGGGTAAAACAAAGGGCAAGAGAGGAAAACGTACCCCAAATGACTACTGGGTGTTCCACAAACCTAAGGGGCACGTGAGTTCCTTCTCACCCTGGGAAGGCTATAAATTGCCCAAACAGATCCTAAGGGCCCTGGTAAATCACAGCACTTCCTGTAACCACTGGGCAGAGGTCCTCGTAGGGGCTGGGCGCTCAGCCTGCCAGCCTCCCTGTTCTGCTGGAGGCTCCAGACAGAACCCCTGTGTTGCCACATAACGGCTCTGGCTCCAGTAGCCTTGGCTACTCATGCAGAAAGGACACTTGTTCTGAAATCACTGTTGTCAAAACCTGTCAGGTTTTGGTGCTCAGGTGTACCACAGCACAAATCCATTCAGCGTGAAGAGACAATGATTCACATTACAAGAAAACATGCTTTGCTTTAATAATAATAGATGCTGTTCACAGAGTGCTTTCTCGGTGCCAAGCACAAGTCTGATCCTCATACAACCTGTGAAATAGTTTTGATAATTATTCCCATTTCACAGTGGAGGAAACTGAGACCAGAGAGGCTAAAGAAACTCACCAGCTAAAAACTTGCAGAGCTGGAACGTGACCCAGAGTAGCCCAATACCAGGAGCTAAGCCCACAGCTGCCACCAGGGATGGCAGCTCCTTCGTTCCAGCTCCTCCAGGGATGAATGGTTTATTTCCAGGTTACAGGCTGGAATGCAAGGCTAGAATCCTAGAATTTAACATAGAAGTCCCACATTAAATGGCTTCAGAGGCCAGAAGGCACATCTGGCCTCAGTCTCGATGCCAGGTCGCTGGGTGAAAATGATGAAGAACCCAGTTATCCTATATTTCCCCTTTTTTTCAAGGGGAACAATCTGAACTTTCATGTAAAATCATAAGAAAGAAAGAGAGAGAGAGAGGGAAGGAGGGAAGGAGGGAAGGAGGAAAGGAGGGAAGGAAGGAAGGAAGGAAGGAAGGAAGGAAGGAAGGAAGGAAGGAAGGAAAGAAGGAAGGAAGGAAGAAAGCAAGCAAGCAAGCAAGCAAAAGAGAGAGAAAGACTACATGATACTGGCCCACCAACCAAGCTCCTTCTGGAGGTTCTTTGTGGCCAAGGGTAGCAGTTCACACCCTCAGTCATTGCTTCATAGTTTACAAGCCCTCTTTCCACCTGTTGCCCTGTTTTGCTTGGGTATCTAATGTTACTGTTGCAGATAAATAAACTGAGAGTGTAGAGCTTAAGTAGACTGTATCTCTTTCCATGAATGATCATTATAAATTATTGAATATTTGGGACCTTGATGACACAGTCTACACACCACTGCATTGTCCTGGCTAAGCCTCCTACAGCTTCTGCTTGCTCACTTCCTCCAGAGCCAGGGAGTCCACTCCTATGAAAGCATTTTTAAACAGTTATAATCTTGAAAAAGTCATCTGAATTTCTGCCTGCAAATCCCACTCTAGAACTCTGGAGATCTGCCCAATTCCCCCTCCACATGACAGGTTTTGCCAACTACCACTGGTGAAGATGGCAGGGGAATAGAGTAGAAATTTCAATAAGCACCTTTAGAAAAGGATGCTCGGGGTTCAATACTTACCATGCTTTTTAAAAATTATTAAATCCTTAAAGGAGGCTTGCTGCTGAGTCCTGGCCAGGTGGAGGTACTGGTATGGCCCGCCCTGTCGGCCTGTTCATTTGGCTATTCACCTGCATTCATCATAATAAACTGGTAAAGGGATACATGGATGCTGCCAGCCCACCAGCCACAGATCAAAAACAAAAATCCTTAAAGGAGCACAACACAGTAGCCTTCCCTATCCTCATGTGCTAGCCGTGTTCAGGGAGGCTGGGTACTCCCCCAGAGTGGGATTATGATAGGAAAAGCATTCAAAATGCTCATTCATCTAACACAGATCCATTCACCCATCCAACACATGTTACTTGAGAACCTACTACGCGTCAGGCCTTGCTGAGGGACTGTCCCCTCTACCATGCCACTTCCCATCATCTTCTTTTTCGGGCAAAAATACCTAAGTTCTTTCACCTGGTGTTTCTGTACTCACTTTCTAGATCATTCCTCTTCCCTGACTGTCAGAACAAACGTGTCAACATCCCGTCACCCAGAATGGGAGGTGATCTCTGGGCAGAGCCCAGATGCGCACGTGGCTTGTCAAGAGCGGCCCCTCTCTGACTTGGCGCGCTCTCCTTTCACTAACGGAGCCCATGCTCCATCAGCTGTTTTTGGCTGCCTCTCCATAAGCTACTTTTCAACCAAATCCGTGAAAACTGTTTTCACAGCTGCTGCTACTAAACTATGTCTGGTCTTGGGATATTGGGTTTGAAGACCCAAGAAAAATGAAACTTCACCTACTATCTATTGAGTCAGTTGTATATACTAAGTATTTTATAAACATTTTAACATTCGTATTACTACTTTCATTTTCTAGCAAGATACAGTAAAGCTCAGGTTAAGTGACTTGTCGCCAATCATCCAGCAGTAAGTCATAGAGGTGGATGTGAGCTCAAGCCTGTCTGGCTGTTCAGAGTTTGTTTTTTCCTAATGGGTTTCACATTCTTTCCTGTTAAATTTCTTCTCCCTTGAACAGGACTGTTGCTCTGGTCTATTGTCTTTGATTCAGTATCCTGAGGACACATTCTGCCTCTCCACCCAAGTCCTCTGAAGATCCTGAGCATAGAAAACACCACTGATGACCTAACTGGGCTTGTGATGCAAAGTACACAGAGTGACAGCCCTAAGGAAAACAAGCACCAGGACCAAAGAGCAGATCCCAGACACCTGCCAAGTAAAGAACTGCTACTGGACCAGGGACTGCCTTACAGTGTCACGTGCATTCTGGCACGACTCCGCCCTGACCCCTCAGTGGGCCCACCGGAAGGTCCACAAATGTCTTTGACTGTGATTGCCCTGGGTTGGGGCTGAGTCTCCTCCCCTAGGCCATGTGCCAGGAGACACGTGCACATCCACTGTAGGAGAGAGGTGTTAAAGAATGACCGTCATTATAGCCTTCGACCTCCCTCCACCCTGTGCCCTGTGCACTTTCTAAGAATCCTGCTTACAGCCTTTCTCTAGCCGCCCATCACCTGCAGGCTAAAATCCCATCCTCACTTCACACCGTCCCAGGCTCCTGAGCACTTGCCCCTGACCAATCTCTAACTATCCCCAGGAAACAACCCTATTCTGTGGCTTAGCATTTTCTAAGGCAGGTTCATAGGAATCCTACTCCTGAAAGATGGCCCCAGTGTCCTAAGACATCAGCAGGCCTAGGAAACGCTACGAACAATGCTGTGCTCTGGAAAAATCACAAGGAACGTGAGCATATGACTAAGAAGGTCTTTCATAAAGAGATCTGTTTCACCTGAAGCCTGAATTTCTAATTTTTTGACAGAACTCCTTGTCTGACTAATACCCATTAACACCACAAGGGAAGGATGTTTGGATTAGTCGGTGATGTCACCAACTTCCCACAATTTCCTTTATTCCTTTGGGGTGCTGCCTCATTCTGTGCCCTCCAACAAATGGTTATTCTGTTTTTTCCACTTACAAAAGTCATGGTCATACTTCAAAGGCTGGTTCAACGAACAGCTCCTCTGAAAAATATTCCTGTAAACTCCAGGCTTGATTTTGTTCTTCCCTTAATGATTAGCACTTATCACAGGATTTGTTTCAGTCCCATTTCCTTTTAAAGTGGGAGCTTCCTGAGGACAAGAACCAGGCCTGGTTACTTTCTAAAAATGCAAGCATATGGCATAGTCATGGTGTGATGGGGTACAATGAGTATTGAAGGAACAAGAATGTGGACAAGCCCCTATTTATTCATGATAAGAACGGACTTCAGCCTGGCTCTGCTACAGAAACCCGGCAGGTCCTACACCATGCCTGGGGAGAGACCCCTCCCTTCAGCAAGGCAACCTGATCTCAAGGCAATAGCTGCCAGGCTCAAAAAGGGTCGATGAGTTATTTGAGGAATATTCAAAATAGATGCTATCTCCCTTGGTGTTGCTAGGAAATAGCTAGTTTGCTAGAGGGCAGGTTAATTAGCACTGCCAGTCAGTTTCTTATTCAGCTTAGCTGGAAAGGGGAAGTTGCAGTCAGATTTGAAGACTGCAGATGCTTCTCAGAAGACCCAGGACCCCTCTGAAGCATGGGGGAGCTCTGTAAGCACTGAGATCAAAAGGGACGGACTTAACTGACGAAGTGTGCTCTACCTCGGTCCCGGGAAGAGCCTGGAGGAGATACGGTCTGGGAAAATGTCACAGGCAGAGAGTAGAGAGCCCTAGGTGCCAGCCGCCCACTTCCCACCTGTCTCTGAATTAGGGAAACCTAGGGGTTGGAGTGACTAATTCTGTCTGGAAATCTGGAGACATTGCCTAGAGGGCTCAAAGGAAGGCAGGAACTACCAGACTATTAATGATGAGCTCTTACAGGCAGCAGCCTCCTCACTTCCTTTCAAGTAGGCCATCTTGGGAACCCCTTTCTCTAAGAAGCCCTCTTTGCTAACCCCTTATCTAACCTCCAGAGTAGAGTGCTACCTGCTTTCCCGGGAATTGTCACAATCTGTTTATAAATGAGGAACCAGGCTCAGCACTTGAGTCCAAGTCTAACACATGCACTATGATACCAACAAGGTCTGAACATGAAAGAGACAAATGCAGTTTTTAATCTTTGAGTATTTCCCCCCTCCTATATGCAAGAGCATCTAAGGGGTAAAGGGGAAGCATGGTTTGGTCCAGAGAGCCCCATTTGTTAGGCAGGGGATATGGTTCCACATCCTGCTCTGCTACTAAATATCTGGACTGCCTTGAGCAAATCCCTGTCCTCCTCTGGGCCTCTAGCTTCTGGTCTGTTAAATGGGGATAACAAGAGCTACCCTATATATTTAACTTCCATAGGTATTAGATGGTAAATAGGGAAAAGCTTTGGAAAGCATAAAAAACTATTCAATACTAAGCACACATTGTGTGCTCAGAAACAATCGGCTGGTTATATGTTTACACATTATCGCTACAATGCACAGAGCAGCTCAGAGCCAGACTGGGCTCATGTTTGGTTTCTACCATGTTGAACAAATTACTTAATCTCTCTAAGCCTCATTACTTTCATCTGTAAAATGGCAATTAGAATGCCCCCTTGATAATATTGTATGAAGATGCAGTAAGTTTGGGTGTGTAAAGATCCAGACCCAAAAGAATGCAACATATTTGAGTTTCTTTCCACCCTTCTGTCCTCTCTCTAGACCCGCTAGAAGGCGCAGACAGCCTGCTAGTTGCCTGTCACTCCTACTGGCCCATTGCCTGGGGAAGGCCTCCAGTTGCTGGGGTTGGCCGGTGTGTACAGTGGCACTTACTGTGCAGAGAAGGATGAGACACACTGTAATTTCTAAGGCTGAGACCTAGTCCTACTCCGGGACACAGCACGTAGCCACTTTGAGAAATCCACAAGCAAGGCACAGTCTTCTGAGGCCCCAGAGAAATGCAATAGCTGAGGGAACAAGGAGGTTACTGAGCTAACCATCCCTGATTAAAGCAACAGGCCTAACGTCAGCAAAGTCAGCCTCTGCAAAGTTTAAGTTTCGTCAGCAATTCTCACATCTCACATCTACATAGCACGTTACAATTTACCAAGGCCTTCTGCAAACATTCCCCATTTAATAAATCCTTGTAGCGTACAAGGTGCTTTTTTTAAATAAACATTTCATTGATCAGGGCAGCCCAGGAAGAACAGATGTGTACTAGATGTTCAGCGACCAATGTTACCTTCTAAGAGAAACTGCCCTGTCCACAGCCCAGCCATGATTTTTGTACCAGGTGGTCATGTCCTACTGTGATCACAGCTGATCAGATCAGAGCTGCGTACTTGTCCCATGGAAGGTCCGGGGACCTGTGATTTGTCTCAATTAGGTTCTTCCTTTGGAAATTTAGAATTGGATTTGGGGAAACAGAAACTGGGGCAGGCAGTAGCAGAGGAGAGAAAAACCAGAAGGGGTTACTAAGAGTTGTCAGTTGTTGAGAAGGCCAGGGTCTTTGCAAGGCAAAGCTTTGTGGCGCCACAACCTATGAGAAGGCAAAGGGAGTGGGAGTTGGAGAGAGCAGCAGAGCCCCCAGGGCCCCCCTGCCCGGCAGCTGCCATTTGTAGTTTTCACTGGGACCCTGCTGCATTGGGGTTCAGACCTTTAGACCCCAGAAGATGCCTACTACCTTATCCCAGACATCCCTTCCCGAGTTAGCTAGCGTGGGCCTCTGTTCCACGTGTTCAGAGGTCCTGCAGCACAGAGTGGGGCTGAGACGGGCTGGCACCTCACAGCCCACTCTCCCCCAATGGGCCCTCACTGATTTTCAGGTTGTGAGAAGTTTTGTGGCTATCCACAGAATCTCAGAGGAGGAAAGAGCTGGTCCTAGGCAGGTGGATTTGGGGCAAGATCTATTTCTCCACCGACCCTTCCACTAGAACGTGAGTGCTGTTCTAAACCACATCGTCTTGTTTACTGCTGTTTCCTACAGCCTAGGACAGGGCTTGCCCCAGAACAGCTGCTTAAACATGTTTGTCAAATGAACGACCAACTCAATTCATCAGTCCTAGGTCACACAACCACAGTGAGAAGCAGGGGGTCTGCATGCCTTCACCCAGACAGCAAAAAGTGCTGCTTCACTGGGGATTCCAGATTCTTCTGAGGCAAGCAGTCACTTCCTTCCCCCTTGGGAATTGTTTCTGAAATGCAGCTGCTGTCAGCTTGGGGTTCAACTCCCGGTCAGCACTGGGAAGGAAGAGGAGCACTTAATCCTTGAAATGGGTGGCCCCTGACTGCTACCCAGACAACAGATGTCAGAATTCCCTCCACAGCAACTCCCAAATTGCCCACAGGACCCAGGGTCACCCCTGCCCTCACAGGCTGGCCTGGCAGGTGGGAAGCTGACGTCATACTTATTTCCTTCTCCGTGGCCTGGCTCTAGGCCTCGGGGCCTCTTAGACTACTTGACCTAACTATCTTTAATAAAGTATGGGATGGAAAATCTTTTGGAATGTGGCCTAGGGAGATGTGGCTCCCAAATATGCTGAGCAAGCTCGAGTTACCTGCCTGACAGTCCTGAGGCCAAAAGACCCAAAGTCTTTGGTCAGACCTGGATTTGAGTCCTAGGTGAACCCTGGACCAAGTGGCTGTCACTGAGCCTCAGTTTCCTTAGCTCTAGAGGAAAGCACTGTCATCCATCCAAGAATAACATCTGCCTGCTCAGAGCGTCCAAATGAGCTGCTGACTCAAGGCCAGCATGGAAGTCAGATGTCCTAGGGAGGCAGACTCATTTCACTTTGGGGCCTCAGAAGCAGGAGATGACGAGGCTAGGTTGGCCACCCCCTCTCAAATCTCATACACATACATGTAGACCTGGGGCTCTGAGTGCTGAATTGGTCCAGCATTATCTAGTTTCCCCCCAGGCTCCAGCTTCAGGGCCAGGAGAGTGGCAGGCCAAGCAGGAGACGGTTGGACAGGGCTGTCCTCTGACATCCATTCCATGAGCCAGTGAGAAAAGGACACCAGGTTCCGTGAGCAGGTGATGAGAGTGCCTGCCTGCCAGTTGGGTAACACATGACAAATCACCCACATCTGAGCCTCAGTTTCCTCACCTGGGAGCAGGCGAGGACACCTGCCCTATCTCCCAAAGTATTGCCATGGAGATCAAATTTGGCACTAGGTCAGAGAAGTTCTGGTAGGCTGAAAAGTGCTATGGCCTTGAAAAGCATCACATCATATCCCGCAGTGTGGAAGCAGCACTTCATGCATCCTTCGCCCTGCTGTGAGCCGAGCACCGAGCTCGGGGCTCAGGCACAGAGCTGCAGGCCACACGTTCTCCCCACTCTGTGATTTACTAAACATCTAACTATGGAATCCTCAACCTCCAAGTGAGATATGTGCTATTATACCCACTTTACAGATGAAGAAGCTGAGGTCTAGAAAGATTGAGTAACCTGCTGGGCCCCACAGTTGCTGAGCAGTAGCTATAACCCTGGGGAAATAGTCACAGGGAAAGAAGGGAGAGAAATGAAAGACGAGAGTGGGGATGGGAAGAAGGCAACATCAAAGGAGAAAGATGGAGGGGAAAAGGAAGGAGGGGAGGGAGGGAGGGAGGGAGGGGAGGAAGGGTGAGGGAGAGAGAGAAAAGAATGAGGATAAATCACTGTGTTGGGGGCACAAAGGGGACACTGTGGGCAGGCAGGGTGCAGGGTATGGGATGGGCCCTCCAGGCACGGGGTAGGGGCTGCCAAGGCAGCAGCATGAGGAAGTGACCGGTCAGCAGAGCCATTCAGCTGAGCTACAAAAGCCTTCTGCCAGGATGAAGAAAAAAATATTAAAAGAGACTTCCTCATGCTCTAGAAATTGCTGAAATACAGAGGCCGCAATGGAAGATAAAGTGTCCTACAAAGGGAGCTCTGAACAGAATCAATTTCCCTGGGCCGACTTTTATGTCCTATTATAAGAAATTGAAAAATTATTTTGGTGGGAATGTTGCTTTGCCAGTCCACATCTCCCAAAGATACCGAGAAGGAAAATGGCTTCCAGTAAAAGGATGCCAGTTCTTCCTCTCCATCATGGGAGCTGATCCTCCGCTCTGTGGCCCAGGAGCCTGGGGAGGCAGGGTCCGGAGAGTTGGGGGGCCTTTCCTGTTAGAGTTTAGGGGTTGGCATGGAAAGCAATAAAATGGAGACAACTGGGACAGCCCCAGGGATCACCAGCTCCTGACGGCCAGACACACAGCACGGGTGGGAACACGATACCCTTGAGGCTGGCTAGACTGAGCCAGGGTAGAATGTTAGGATTCCTGGACAGGACGTCCCACTGCAGAGAGGACTCTGGCAGCTGCTGCCATAGCACACATGTCTGCTTCTGGGTCACAGCATAAAAGGCCTTCCTGCCCATCACCCCTCCCTCGTACCCACTTCCCACCGCCATGAACTTCTCACCTTTCCCATGCTCTCGCTCTGTTTGGGATGCCCTCTCCTGCTTGTCAGTCTGGCAAACTCTACTCATTCTCCAAGAGCCAGTTGAAATGTGCCCGTTTAGGAAGTCATCCCTGAACCCCTCCCCTGTGTAGTGGGTGGAATAGTGGCTTCCCCAAATGCCCACGTCCTCATCCCCAGAACCTTTGAATTTGTTACCTTACATGGTGAAAGGGAGTTTGCAGAGGTGATTCAGTTAAGGATCTTGAGATGGGGAGATTATCCAGTGGGTGCAATGCACTCACAAGGGCCCTAATAAGAGGGAGGCGGGTGGCTCAGAGTCAGCAGTGGGAGATGAGGAGGAGGAGGCTAAGTGAGGAGGGTGCCGCAGACCACACGCTGCAGGTGCCGTGAGGAGCTGCGGAGGTGAGAAAACGGCGCTCTCCTCAGAGCCTCCAGAAGGAGCCTGCCCTGCCAACACCAAATCCAAGCTGGCTGGTTTTGAATTTCTGACTTCCAGAACTATGGGATAATAAATACATGTTGTTTCATGTATTTATTACATGAATACATGTTTATTCAGGTACTTAATTTGTAGTAATGTTTCACAGCAACAGGAAAGTGAGCCCTTCCCCCGCCCCTGGAACTCCAGGTCCTCATGGCCGGCATTTAGGGAGCGCTGGTCCTATCCTAGCATGGGCCAGGCCTATCCTGGAGCCACCGAGGTATTAATGC
Organism: Loris lydekkerianus; assembly: GCA_963574355.1. Classification (NCBI taxonomy): domain Eukaryota; kingdom Metazoa; phylum Chordata; class Mammalia; order Primates; family Lorisidae; genus Loris; species Loris lydekkerianus. Next base: position 15,820 of record CAUYPK010058017.1, on the reverse strand, counting down.
CATGCATGTTACCACGGTGTGGCTGGGCAGGTACTGTTGTCCCCATCCTACAGAGGAGGAAGCTGAAGCCCAGAGATTTTAAGCAACTTGACAAAGGAAGAGTCACATGGGTAACACGTGGCTGAGCTGGGACTCAAACTCAGGATACAATGTACAGTAACTGTATATTTAAGTAAGTAAACAGGGTTATGGGTAGATGTTGGATTGTCTCTGGGTTCACAGGGCCTAGTCCATGCCTGGTTTAACAGCACCAGACCTCCAACAACAGTAGAATGGGTAAACATCTGACCTGGGGCCTCCTGATCCTATAACAAGAGGCTCAGTGAACCCTGCTATACAAAAGATGCAAAAAATGAAATGTCTGCCCTTGGAAACTGGAACTTCTAATCAGATAATTTGTAATAAAAACATAAAATGCTTTATTTCATACTTTCTATGAGCCTCCCTTACAGGTCTTTACACATAAGAAACTCACCTCTGGTTGAGTTCCCACCAACGTATCTCCCTGAACCTCAATTTCTTCATCTGTAAAATGGGCACCATAACCCCCCCTGCCAGAGGAGGCACTGGTTAGGATAAATGGGAATGTGCACACAGAAGCACTGGCAATAAAGCTGTGCAGCACGTAGGACGGTGGCCGTACTCTCCAGTCACTGAGAGCCCACGGGCCACTATAGCACCTGGTGATGAAGCATAAGACTGCCCGACCTTAGTACCACAGGGGCTGTCCACGCGAGGTGCCCACCAGGAGGCAGATGTGGAGGGGTCATCTGGGACCGAGATGAAGAGAGGTGACAGTCCACAGTAGGTGTGATTCTAACGATCCACAATGAGAAGAGGGCTTTGAGATAGTGCACATGGGTCAAGAAAAGGGAGCCCTGGAGAGGAGAGGGTCTCATGGGCAGGAGTAGGCTCTGAGGATGTGAAGGTGGAGTTTGTGAAGGGGCCACAGAGCCAGTGGGTAGGAGAAGGTGTAGTAGGGGTCCTCAAACTTTTTAAACAGGGGACCTGTTCACTGTCCCTCAGACCACTGGAAGGCCAGACTATAGTTTAAAAAAAAAAAAAAAAAAAAAAAAAACTATGAACAAATTCCTATGCACCCGGCACCTATCTTATTTTGAAGTAAAAAAACAAAACAGGAACAAATACAATCCCGCAGGTCGCAGTTTGAGGACCCTGTGTGAGCGGGAGCAGGGGGGGTGGCTGGGGATACAGGGCTCCTGGAAATAAGAAGCTCCCTGGGTCCTCTCCATCAGTCTCCTGTATGACAGGTTAATTTACAAGGGGCTCCCAGCCCTAGCTGCCCAGAAGAACCACTAAGGGAGTTTCAAAAATCCCAATGCCCAGCTTGTGCTCCAAACCAATGAACTCAGTGTCCCCAGAAGCTGGACCACGGCATCAGCATTTGTCAGAGCTCCCCAGGTGAGTCCAAAGAATAGTGAGGCAGAGAAGCTCTGCTCTAGGCCTGGGATCCAGGGCCAGGAGGCCAGGAGGCCCTTGGACTCTACTTTGGCTAATTACCTTCAGTGGTTCCCAGTGAAATGCTTTCCTTCCCCCTGTCCTGGAGTCTTGCATGAACATGAGACTTCACTTCCTGCCCTTAGCCAGAACTGAGCTTTAAGGCGGAGTTGATGCAGTTGTTTGAGAAGTTTCCACCTGCCTCATTTCCCTGTGCCAGCCAGACTGAAACTCCCTCCATGGCTTGGGGGCCCTGCCAGAAGGCACATGAGCTCCCAGGCCTCACACTCCCAGCTCACCCTGAGCTTCACTGAGGTTTCTCTGGGGCCACCCGCCAGATGAGTGGCTTGGGGACAAGGGGATAGGAGCGGGGAGCTTCCTCCTCCTGGTACCTGGAGACAGCATTTACTCAGCACTCAGTCCACATGCAGCATTGCAGTAGCTGCACACTAGTTAAGTTAGCCGTGCTATACCCGAGAAGCAGACATTGGAAATCGTCCTATTTTACAAAGAACACAAAAGCTCAGGAAGGTGAAGTGACTTGGCCTGAGGTTTCACAATAGGAAATGTGCCTTTAGCTCTCAGGGTCCCACTTTCCCACCTGTAAACAGGTAGGACAAATAATTCCTCCTTTCCAGGAGCATTCTTGTGAGCATTAAAAAAGTACCATGTTAACCTATATAAAGCAGCTAGTGAAGGGTTTAGAATTCAGCTGATGCTTATTTAAAAATGGCCCAGATTCACCTTTTTAAGGACTCCATATTAATGCTTACATGGTCTGAAGAAGAGACAGCATAGCTAAGTTGGAAAGGGAAAAAAAGGGGGGGGGGAGGGAGACCAGAGTATTATTTTTCTCATCTCCGCTTTGATTCCTCTCCATGCTCTCTGAAAAACTAATGAGTTCGTTAGCCATGCTAATTAGCTCTTGTCCTGGCACCCAATCAACAAGAAAAATGCCTCTGGCCAGCCATCTGGGGTCCCTTGGGTGAAAGCTGAGAGGTGAGGCAGGGCTGCTTCCCCAGTGGTGCCTGGTCATGCCCTCAGGTGGGCAAAGCACGAGGTCTCCAGCATCCTGGACACTTCCTAGAGGCAGTCACAGACATACTGTTTTTAGTGTATCTGCTTTCCAGATGATCAGTATTTTATTCCTATTTTAAAGCATTTTCCTATCAATGGAGCAACCTAGATCCCATGTGCAACATGGAAATGCATTTCAAATACTCTCAGGTCCAGAACAGTGCCTGGTGCAGAGGCAGCATTTAATACTGGATGAATGACTGACTGACTGAATGAATGAATGAATATATGAAAACTCAAATTGCCTAAGTCTCCATTACTCACACAGCTGGCAGGTGGGCGCTGCTCAAAGGAGGAGGCTTTAGTGAGCCAGAAGCTGAGGGAGAAATGTCTTTTCCCCAGGGGTCAGGGGAGGGACAGTCAGGACTTCAGAGAAGGGAGCCTGGCCTGGGTGTGCACCCAGTATGGGGCAGACACGGAAGGGAGGGGAGATCAGGATAGGAGGAGGACAGAGGCCTGTGAGATGCTCTCATACCTGCGCCGCCACCCGGCTGAACTGCGCAGAATTGTGAAGCTTTCAGGAAGAGAGTACGTGGGCACCCACGTACTTGGACAGGGTCTGCAAGTGCCTGGCCACTGGGAACTTGCACTGAAGTCTCTGAAAATAAACTTCCCTTTGACTAACACACAAGAGAGCACTCTATCTTGAGAGTCTCAGAATCCTCCTCTCCTTTCTCCTACCTTACCTTGGCCCTTCCTTTTGACCCTTCGGGAATGGCAATATTTCATTTTACTAAGAAAAAAAACAGTAGCCCACGGCAGGAAGCAGAGTAGACAGGCCACCTTCCCAATTCTACCTAAATTTTCTACCTAAATTGCCAAGACAAATATTTCAGGAAACTGCACTTGGCTGGAATGGTTAGGTAATTCATCTTATTTACCATCTAAATGCACTTGAGAGCTGAGATAGATTCATTCACGTTGTCACTTCTTAGTCAGATGCAATTCACAGCAGAAATCGCTGCCATCCGAAGCTTCTATAACTTCCAAAGGGTAATGGATTTTTTTCAGCCTATCTTTCTTCCCTGCTCATATTTGCTTGAGGATTCCAAATGGATTCTATTTACTGTAATTACTGTTCTAACTGCCGCTCACTTGCAATGCATCAGGGTAATGTTAACAAGATACCCAGCTGATGCTGGTAATGTGTATTCATTGTTCAAACTCTTCACCCACCCGCTTTGGTGTTGTCTCAATTCTATTTTCTGAACCCAAAGGGGAGGAAACATAGCCAAGTAACCCGGGTGTTTTCTCCTCTGTTTTATTCTTCTTGAATGCCATGGGCTTTTTCTCAATAATGGTCATTATTCTTGGGTTTTCCTATTCCTGTATTTACATGGCATTCTTACAAATGTTATGCTTTGCTTAAATACTGATTTACATGCTTATCCTCTTTCACCTTTTCCTGCTCTTGGGTGTCATTAAATTCCAGGTTGTTATTTGATTCTTAATAACAAAAATTAACATCAACAAAGTGCTAACAGTTGGCAAAAGACACAATTCTCCTGTGTTGTCTCTATAATAAGAGGGGAAATAAGGGCCCAGTGTATCAAGTGTCTTAATTCATAATATGGATCTATGGAAAAAGTACACACTTCACAGGGGCAAGGACAAGGGTTCAAATTCTACTTTTAGTGCTTATTAGCTCTGTAAGTTCAGGGGAGCTTATCTTGCTGAACTTCAGTTTCCTAATCCGTAGAAGGACAAAGCTAATACCTCCTTTACATGTTATTGAGATGTTATTGAGACATTCCTTGCTAATAATCAATACTTAATAAATTATATATGTTATACTTTACTATTAATTCCAATCACGTAGCCAGATCTGAGGACCAGAGGCCCCACAGTCTATGTAAGACTTCTAAGAACACTTGTTAAGCTAGACAGAGCCTGGAGATGAGACCCTTACTACTCACATTGTGCTTCCCAAACCAGCAGCAGCAGCGGCAGCTGGGAACTTCCTGAAATGCAGACCCTCAGGTCCTTCCTCAGGGAAAAAAGTCTAATTTTAACGTGACTCTGTGGAGTTGGAAGAAAAACAGATTGTCCCTCCAAGGTATCCTGAACACTTTGTTTCAGTCTGAAAAACACAGAGAAGAGGAGACATTCCCAAATAAAACCCCAAAGTCCATTCTAGCGTATTCCATCACACAAGCAGCTGTAATCCCCCAGAGCACATTCTACCCTCCTCCTAACGGCGATGATCATTAAGTATGATGAAAACAACGCCATTTATCGATTGAGGTGGTAAGACTCCAAGACACATAGCTTTAATGATAGACAGTTGCCCTCAAACTCCGGGTAAGTCTCTGCTCTTTCCACCTAGGTTACCTATAAAGTGAGAATAACAATACCCACCACCAGGTGTGTTTGCGAATTAATGCAGACAGGTGCTTAGCATGATGACTGGCACACTGCAGGCACTCAATTACAGCTGCAGCAGGAGAAGCCTTAGCAATAGTAAGAATGTGTGCGCACAGGGTGAGAGGTAGGGATTGGAGCTGTAGCTGCTGTTAATGGCCACCTCTGCAACAAAGATCTACCCTGTCCTGTTCCCAAAGCCAAGTTCTTGGAATCAGTCACCTGCCATCATTAGGGGAGGCAAAGGATAAGTGGAATCAGAATGAAATAGTTAAGTTTCACTTTCCATCTCATGGTAACTTCTTCGGAAAATTGCTTGACCCCTGACAATCACTTTCCTCATCTATAAAATGGGCGTAATACCATTTCCCCCAACTGCCTCAGGGCCAGAGTGAATAGCTCAGAAAATGAGTCATCTGAAAATGGCCTGCAACCATACAATATTGAACAAAGGAAAAGACCCCTGTGATCCCTGTTCAGGGGTCCTCAAACTTTTTAAACAGCAGGCCAGTTCACTGTCCCTCAGATGATTGGAGGGCTGTACTATAGTTAAAAAAAAAAAAAAAAAAAAAAAAAAAATATGAACAAATCCCAATGCACAATGCACATATATTATTTTGAAGTAAAAAAACAAAATGGGAACAAATATAATTACACCGCCGCATGTGGCCCGCGGGCCGTAGTTTGAAGACCCCTGCTAGACGCAAGCCCTGAACTCCTGGTATTTCTCTTCTGTTCTCTTCCATTTCTTTCCCGCCTTTACCCACTTTTACAGAGGCCTCCATTGCCAGATGGGCCCCTGCAAGCTCTGTCTTGGGTTTCAGTCTGCCCCCCACCTTCAAACCAATTTGCTCATCACTGAGGTTGAATCTTACTTAGAAACTGCCCTTTCTCATCCAACATCAGAGGTGTCATGATCAAGGGGTTGGGAGATGGTGCATTAGCCTCCACATAGAGTCCACTAGTCCCAACTTACCCCAAATAAACGTGCAGCCCAGGCCAAGACTGTGTCTCCCATGCAAATGAAGGTCCCTCCAGCCTGTTGCCCCCAGACTTCACTGATCCTAGAGAGATTCTGGAGTCACTTTGTGCCAAACCTTCATGGCTTACTTTCTACTTTCTGAACAACCATTTTTAAAAACCCTAAGATTATGAGGCCTAAGGATAGGATATAAGGATGGCTGACTCATATTTTCCCCACAATGAATTCAAAGATAATAAAAGAGACCTACTTAACTAACTTTAGGGACAAGGTCCTTTTCCCCACTAAAGGAGATATGGGGTGAGGCACCCAGTACCTCCTGCACAGAAGACCTCATTCTCATGCACTTTGGTACCCCACTGTTTGCAGGTGGGGCCTACAGACAGCCACACTCCCCGGACTTCTGTGTAGCCTTTAGCAAGCCACTCCTCTGCTCCTTAGCTCCTGGGGCTCCATGCTTTTCTCAGCCTCCATCTCCCTGTCTATAAAATAAAGAAGACCGTGCAGCTGAAAGACTGTGGTATATATATATATCAAATCAGTTCTCAGTATTTCCCTCACTTACTGTGACCAGACCTCAACGGGCCCCATTCCACAGCATACCAGGTCAAAAACACTTTTTAAGCTTTCTGTACCCAATCTTAGTCATCGGTCCTTAATACAGTCATTTGTTCAGTTACACAATAAATATTTATTGAATATTTTTCATGTTCCCACACAAGGCTACATCTGAGGACACAGTGGTGAGCAATACTGCCGTGGTCCCTACCTGAGGGAGACCATGCTCTAGCGGCAAATACTAGCTGTCTCCCAAGGACTGTTGCAACTCAGCAGAAAGAATCTCCTTCACTGGTATCTGGTATCAAAACAGACAGCTCATGCAAGATGCCTCTGAGTCAGACTGAGGGGCCAAATGATGGTCACAGTTAAAGTTTGGTTCTATCCCATGTTAGCTATGAGACAGTTATGGATTGAATATTTGTATCTTCCCCCAATTCATGTTGAATTAACCCCACTGTGATAGTATTTGAAGATTAAGCTTTGGTGAAGTAATTAAGGTTGGATTTGGTCATGAAGGTGGGACCCTCATGATGAGATCATAAGAAGAAGAGGGACGGAAGGGCCAGCTGAGACACAGAAAGAAGGAGGCCATCAGCAAGCCAGGAAGAGAGTCCTCACCATGATCCTAATTGGCTGGCACCTTGACCTTAGACTTTCAGCCTTCAAAACTGTGAGAAATAAATGTCTATTGCCTAAGCCACAAACCACTTGCAATGAGAGTTCAGCTTGGCTAATAGTGTACTTTTCTTCTCTATGACTCAGTTCCTCATCTAGAAAATAGGGATGATTTAACATTATCTCATAGATTTGAAATAAGCATTAGATGAAATAATACATATAAAATGCTTTGCACAGAGACTTGTTCCATAAACAGTAGTTATTACCAATATGCCGGACTGGAAATGCATGATAGAGCCAGAAGGAATCTTGTCAAGCTCCTTCACGTATGGGAGAATGAAGCTCAGAGGGGAATAGCTCACCCAGGACCCCTTAGAGAGGGAGACACTGCCCCAGGGCCCCCCTTACTGCTGGGAAAGTCTCATCCATGACACTTAGCACACCCACTTAAATTATCACCTTCCTCCTGTGCTGAGCGGCTCCTATGTGAGGCCGCTAAGAGATGAAGATCCATCACTGAATTCCACACCTGGAAATTCTCTTAAATTAGGTTGTTAGAATTTTTCTCTTTGAAAACCCAAATAGAAAAAAAACAAAAAATCTCACCCATGTTTGTCTTGAAAAATGCTGGGGGAGGAATTGGAGCCGTGCTAAAGTATGCAGCGTGTTTATAATAAGAGCCAACACCTTTCATCTGCTTTGCCCTTTGTTATTTGCAAAGCGTACTTCAACAGATTGTTGCATCCCCCTAATCATTTGTTCATTCATTCATTCATAAATAAATATTTAGCACTCCCCATGGACCAGGCACTGTTCATGCCCAGAGGCTTTAACAGCCAGTAAGAGATGCAAACCCCACCGGTTTCATGAGGCTTACACTCTAGCAGGGGAAACAGACAGTAAATTACATGTATACGTATAATGTGTTCAGATGCTGGCTGGTATTATGGAAAAAATAAAGCACCGAAGAGGAGAGAGAGTTAGGGGAATTGTCTTAAGTGGACAGGAAAGCTTTCTCTGGGATACAATCCAGGCAGGGATTATTAACATTGCTGAATGAACGTCTGAACCCTCATTTTAGAGAAACTGGAATCTGGAGACCTAAACTCACACAGCAGGTAGATGGTAGGACCAGAAGCAGAATTCATATCCTGTCTATCCCAGCCTATGATCAAGGAAGCCAGAAGCAGGTATGAAGCCGGCTCACTGTGCATGGGGATTGAGCCCCTAGGTCCCTTCAATCACGCTGCCAGGCACTGGGACCCATGAGCTAAAGCAGGGAACTTCCAGACTGGTGAGGAATAAAAGACAAGTTCACACTCAACTGTCCGTCCTGTTAGAAAGTGTGTGTCTACCCAGGTCCTTCAGAATGGGGTGGCCCCTCCTTCCCTCCTGGAGGGAAAGAGCTCCAACTCCTGGACTTGTGTCGTTGGTCAACAAACAAGAACTACATGCTGACTCCTGGTTGACCCCGGTCTGTCTTCACCTCCAGGCTGCTCAAGCCCAACTTCCCGCCACCTCTGCTGCCAACACCCTTGTCTGGGCCTCACTGCCTGTTGCCTGGAACACTATCATAGGCTTCTGATTGCTGCTGCCGCCAAGATGAACTGGTGCTACTGACAAACGCCCCTCAGGGTAGTCTCTCTCTCTCTCTCTTTTTTTTTTTTTTTTTTTTTTTTTGCAGTTTTTGGCCGGGCTGGGTTTGAACCTACCACCTCTGGTATATGAGGCTGATGCCCTACTCCTTTGATCCACAGGCACTGCCCATCCCTTGGGATATTCTCAATCCAGCAACAAGAGCCATTCTATTAAAATGTTTATCAATCATGTCATTCCTCTCTCAGAATCTTCCAATGTTTCCCTTTGTGCTCAGAGTTAAGGCCAAGTCCTTACCTTGTCTCTCAGACCCTATGTGACCTGACCTCGCCATTCAGACCTCGCTGTCTCCCTACCCCCTTCCAGCTTGCTCCCCTCAGCCACACTCTCCCCTCTGCTTCCTTCCTTTCTATGCACCAGTCATGGACCTACCTCAGGGCCTTTGGATGTGCTATTCTCTCTGCCTGGAATGTTCTCCCTGGGCATATTACAAGATCTGCTTCCTTACCTCTGTTAAGTGTGTTCAGATCTCACCCTATTTTAATGTCCAGCTTCCCCCTGCCCCCACCGCCTCATCCCAACATTCCTTATTCCCTGCTTTCTCTCCCTGTCTTTTATTACCTGCTCATATTTGGTATAATTTACTCACTTATTTTGTCTACTGTCTGTCCCCCTTACTAGATTGCAGGCTCCACAGGGACACAGATATGTGTCTGACTTGTTTAGTTAAAGGCACGATCACTGACCTGACCACCCATGGTTCAGTGGGACAATTCAACAGACCTGGCTGGAGACCAGGAGCCCTGGGCTGGTGCCATGGAAACAGAGAGAAACCCACCAGTCACTTCCAGTGCCTCTTTTTACCCATCCCCTCAAATCCAAACTAAACTGCAGTTTTCTAATTTATAAATTAAAACAGTAATACCTGGTTCATATCATGAAATGAGATAACACATTCAGGAAACATACGTGCCTCATAGTACATGTCTAAGAAAAAATAATTCAACTGGGGCTGAATTCTGGAGAATCCTGCTCCACAACGTCTCCCAAACCTGTCAATTTCTTACCCTTTCCCCACCCCATTGCTGCAGGAGGAATTTGGGGGCCAGAAGAGCAGAGAACACTGAGAGGTAGGTAGGGAGGCACGTGTTTGGCCTGACCTCCCAGGCCCTTGGCTTCACTGAACGCTTGACCCAAACATGCTCACCAGTCACATGCACAGGGTAAGGCCACAACCCTCTGGGGCCACAGAAGCAAAGTCGGCCTCCTCCCTGCTGTTTCCTCTGCCCCAGTCATGCCCGGCCCCCTCCGTAGGCCTGCTCTCTCCAACGCTGCTTCCATGCCGCTGCCTGGTGACATCTGTGGGAACAGAGAGAGCCACCGAGCATGACTGCCTGCAGCTAACGGATTTGTGCGAGTTGCTGACAGCAGTATGTGCGTGACCCCATGGAAGATGAGGAGTGGGACGGTTAGGGGCAGAGAGTGCTGGGCTGCTCAGAGAGGCTCCCGACTGGCTGCTGTGAGTTCCTTCCCTTGTAACAGGGAGGAAGGGAGAAAGAGAGAGAAATAAGCAGACAGAAAGGAGGCAGACTCAAAAAGCTACACACAGCAAATTAAGTGTCTGAGTATTCTCTGAGCAGCAGGCCCACGTTCTCTTTCAAGAAGGAGAAAAGAAAAAGGCAGGGTGAGGGAAAGGGAGGGGGACTCAGAGAAAGGGACAGGGACAGAAGAACAAGAGAGACAATGGCAGATGGGCACTCTTCTGGCCTGGCCGGTGATATATAAACAATATCAGCTCTTAGCTGTTGGGACAAACCTGTCTCCCAGTGAGGGGGACAGTCAGCGAGAAAGGATGTGGATCTCTCTGGGCCCTAAATACTTGGGCCTTATGGGAGAGGAAAAGCAGGTGTAGCCAGGACGAGGCACCAAGAAGGAGGCGGGAATGGTGCGACTGCCACACACCTGCCTCCCAGACCAGGGCAGCTCTGACATCCTGTGACCATATGTTTCTATTTAAATTTGTTTCCTTAGAAAGTTTTCCTTGCCTTCAAATATATCTGATAAAACAGATCTTACAGGGAAAGCCCAGCCTCTGGTTGATGATTTGTAGAGAGGAAGAGTCTAGGTTCTGATGGTCAAGTCCAAGAAAGTTTTCTGACCTAAGCAACCTCGTTTCTGGATTTCTTTATTGGGGAAAAAATAATCTTTGCCTTGAACCTGACAATCCTGACTCTGTGAATTGCCAAACTTCCTGAGCTTCATCTGTCACCCCAAGATGTGCCATCCCAAAGCTGTGACCATCTCTAATGCATCATGGTTTATAAATGAGTCTGATGTGAAGCCTGGTACATGAAAAATGCTTACAATCAATCGGGCAAATCAGGAAAAGCTGTAAAAGTAGCTATAAGCTGTAAAATAGCTATGTAGCAAGAAAAGCTACAAAAGATATACTCACGTCCAACTAGCTAGAGATATGCAATTAAAAGAACAAGAAAAAAGAGGATTTGCAGCAGGGGTCAGCAAACTCAGGCCCATGGGCCAAATCCAGCTAGCCAGTTTAATAAATAAAGTTTTATTGGTACCACACCCCTTTGCTTATGTATCAACTATGACTGATTTCCACTACAAGGAAGAGTAGTGGTGACAGAAGTGCATCTTAGAATTTAAAATAAAATAAAAATAATAAAAAAAGAAACCGCATGACATAAAAATCTACAATATTTTTATGTATCTGGGTCTTTACGGAAGAAGTTTGCCAATCTTTTTGTCACAACAAAGACTTGCAACTTTTTTCTCCAGAGGCTAAATGCAGGGTCTGTTGTTTACATTTTGTGTGACTTTGGTTTTTCCGCTTACAAAATGGGTTTGTAAGTGAAAACCCACTTAATTCCGAGACCGAGAATTAAAAAAATGAAAACACAAAAGCACTTTACACTCTGCCTAGCACATGGAGAGCTCTCACTGACATCTTTGTGTCATCAACATGATTTAGCAGATGCCATTTCTAGGACACAGAGACGTTCAGGGAAGGCAGAGCTGGTGGATGAACTGCACCCAGTGTCCTGATTCATGAGTCACGGGGAATCTTGGAGGAGGCTGAGGGAATTGGACACTTAGTGAGTAGCACTCAGGATGCCAAGTTCATTTTATTTCATTTCTTTGATTCTCATAAAGACTTGTTGCCATTAAAGAAGGTAAGGTGTTAAGGCTCAGATGTCAAACAAAATTACAAAAGCCCAAGAATGCAAGCCCAGGTCTGTCTACTTCAGAACTTAAATGCATATTTTTTTCTACTTTAAAATAAGTAGTGTGGTTGAAGGAGCTGATGATGTTTTACTTAGAAAAGGGAGAATTAGTGACACAAAAGTCTGCCTCCAAATACGTAAGTATATCCATATACAAAATAGGTCTGATTTACAGTAGCTTCAGAGCACAAAACTAGGACAGCCAATCCATCCTTTTTCTGATTATATGCAGCTAAAAATTAAAATGTTAAGGATAATTCACTATGACATATGCAAATAAACCCTCAAACAATAAAAAAGACAACAAAGATTTTGAAGTCAAAAAGTTTCAGTTATGTCCTAAAGATACGCTGGCATGAATAAATTGATAATGTATGTGTGCAAAGTATTGGTGGGTTATAAAGAATTTCCACGTGTATAATTTTATCTGACATTCATAAGAATCATGTAAAGATGGTGAACTACATGCCATAGCCTCCCATTTCACAGATAAGGAAAACTGAGACTTAGAAAAGTAGGTGCCTTAGCCAAAGTCATATAGCTAGCTGGCTGTAATCAGAACTGTGGCTCACACTGACATATGAGACCATAACAACATATTAGGACCTCAGTGGAATAAATTCACAGGATAGAGTGTCTTTCAAGATAAGAAGTGAAAATTACTTTGATCTTTTTAGCAGCCAGCATCAATAACTTTAAGGGAGGAGCATAGTTCCTATCCCAGGGTTTTGAGGGGCCCAAGGAAGAACCACTCTCATATTCCTTAGATCTACAGACTCAGAAGCCTGCAGAGTTGGTAGTGACCCCGTGAGCCACCAGGTGGGGGATCTCATCAGCGGACAGGAACATCTGGACAAGACAAATGCAAAGTGTTGGTGCCTGTCAGCCGGACCCTGCCTTGCATCTGGACATGGGTCTGCAGAGAGGGCCAAGAATTCTTCTTTCTGTATTTAAACCTCTTCTGCAACAGTGCAGAAGGGTACACAGTGGTTATAAGGGTGCTCTGCAGTCCTGGATTCAAGTCCTCCTAACTATTTGGGTAGCCTTAGGCAAGCAACAGCCTTCTCTACTTTCAAGTTCTTCATCTACTAAAGATGGATAAAACTTGTACCTACCTCTTGGCTGGTTGTAAGGATCAGATAAGAACATGCATGTGAAATATTTGTCCCAGGGTCTGGTACTGTCACCACCACCACTGCCACAACAATACTGGGTTACACTGTAACATGATTTAAGAGAAAGACAATTCCTGGGGCTGCTCAGGCTCCCAGTCTGACTCTACTCACTATTTGACCTCAATTAAGCCACATAAGCACCTTGGCCTTTAGTTTTCTCCCCTGTCAAATGGAAATAATCAACACTCCAATATCTGTGTAGTGAGGTCAGATATGAAAGATAATAGAGGGCTTTGTAAACAGCAAAGTGGTGTTCACAAAAGAGTCAAGGTCACTATTATCATTGCTATTGTTGGTCCTAAATGATGGAAGTGTTATTATACTGGGCAAGAAACACTCTGCAGAACATTCCTATTCATTTACATATTTAATGTGACAATGCCTCTTTTGGTCCTTTGTTTTTGAGCTAGCACTTGCTCTCAGCAATCATTTGTGCACTATATATATCCATAATGGATATTATAATAAAATGAGAGCTATCTTTTTTTATGCCTATCTTATTCTAGGAAGAGATTCTCCTGCTGTGACATCAGCACACTGCAGAGGGGAGGAGGATGTGATCCCTATTTTACAGACATGAAAAATCTGCCCCAGGTGACAGGCAGAGACTGTCCTGCCTCCCGGTGCCCATCTCCCCCACGGGCTGGGAGACAGAGCAGAAGAGGTGCTGGGGCCTCATTACGCACATGGTAGGAGATGCTTCATCATAGAACTATGGATGGTCCCTTTAAAATGGTCCACTAGGCTGGGCGCAGTAGCTCACGCCTATAATCTTAGCACTCTAGGAGCCCAAGATGGGTGGATTGCCTGAGCTCACGAGTTACAGACCAGCCTGAGCCAGAGTGAGCCCTCATCTCCAAAAATAGCTGGGCATTGTGACAGGTGCCTATAGTCCCAGCTACTTGGGAGGCTGAGACAAGAGCATCTCTTGAGCCCAAGAGTTTGAGGTTGTTGTGACGCCACAGGCACTCTATCTATCGGGGTCAACAAAGTGAGACTCTGTCTCAAAAAAAAAAAAAAAAAAAGAATTGGTCCACTAAAAAGTATGGTAACTAACACATGCCTTGAGGACTGGAGTCTTTTACCGGGAACTTTCCAAAGCAATGGCATGTTCTCAAATGTGACACACTCTTTTAGGTTGTCTTCAAAGAAACTCAGATTGCAGATTTGGTTCCTAACATTTCTCCTGTCCCCAGGCCACTTTCCTAGCTGGCTCTGATACGAACGTGACTTGAGAGAGGGCTGTTTACAAAGATGCACAAGCCTGTCCCTAGCCAGGTCCCAGGCCTGGCTCAAGGCCAGCATAAATCCACCTGTGTGTGTCATCCGCTCATACATGATGAGCATCCTGCCTCACTCAAATTATGAGGACCCATAATTTGGTTATGGGTTTCCAAATGTGTCTTTGTCAAGATTCCAGCTCTTGACCTTGGTGGCAGCCTACCCTGACCATAACCCACTGACTTAGCAGTGGGAAACCAGTTTATGGAGGAAACTCTAGGCAGCCAAGTCCTACTGGTACAGCACAAAGTGCTGCCCATGAGATAGCACTTACTAAATAATTTTAAAAATAATCCCCTTGTATAACATGCTTCCATCCTTCCTAAGAGGGAGAAAATAAATGTAGCTGATGACAATTTTTTCTGGTTAAATTTATGTGTTTGGTTGATAACCCCTAAATTATCTTGCCCACTTCTACCAAGGGCTGTCCAAGTACAGTGTGTTTTTATGGGTAAATAAGCACTGTAGGACATGCCACAAGAACACTCAATTCCAGGAACATCAAAGTAGCTCACGTGTATCACTGCACGTTAGGTTAACTGAGAGATGGAAATGTTAACACAGTAATTACCATGCCCACAGCCTTATTTACCGTGATCTGGGGCCACTCCCAGGAATATCTCTCCTTTATAGCACTCTCCTCCTAAAGGATTTTGATAAAATCAGGGCTGTCTCACAGTAGTCCTACTAGATGAAGAATCTCCCCAAATGCCTTAGAATTAATACGGGATCAACAATTTCAGGAAATTAAACAATAGATATTTCTGAAATGACCTTCAGCACTGTGCCAACTGAGTAAATGCCAGTATTATATCTTGTTGCTCAGAGGCCCAGAGAGCCATGACTATTGGACAGCCTGGGAGGTGAAGGTCTCCCCCAGAGAGCTCTGGGTCAGGCTGTGGCCCCGGCTGGGCACTTTCAGGACCCAGGACAGGAAGCAGAGGCAGGTAGCTCTGCCGTTACCCACCGGCTTGGTGAAAAATGCAGGGGAAAGCAGGACATGAACGGTACACACGGTGTGAGCACACGAGTACCACATTATGATTTGTAAAAGGCTGCATTCAAACTGATGTGGGTAGTGAGGCTACGCGTTCCCACCTGCCTGCCTCCAAACCCCTCCTTTCTTTCCTTCTTTCCCAACCTCCTAACTTCTTCCCTTCCTTTCTCCTTCCTTCCCTCCTTTCATTCAATAAATACTAACTAACATCCATTATGGGCCTGGCCCTGTGGAAGATATTAGTGATAATACAGTCAAAATAAAACATGTTTATTTTTCATTGTATTTGTATGTATTTTTGCCAGCTGTCTTTTTTATTTTTTATTTTTTTATTATTATTATTAAATCATAGCTGTGTACATTAATGCGATCATGGGGCACCATACACTGGTTTTATAGACCGTTTGACATATTTTCATCACACTGGTTAACATAGCCTTCCTGGCATTTTCTTAGTTATTGTGTTAAG
>CAUYPK010058015.1:0-10289 GCA_963574355.1 Loris lydekkerianus | reverse complement strand
TATTAAATCATAGCTGTGTACATTAATGCGATCATGGGGCACCATACACTGGTTTTATAGACTGTTTGACACATTTTCATCATACTGGTTAACATAGCCTTCCTGGCATTTTCTTAGTTATTACATTAATATTCAAAAAATAATATAATTAATTATAATAAATTTAATAACATTTATATTCTACATTTACTAAGTTTCACATGTACCCTTCTACATTTACTAAGTTTCACATGTGGTGCTTTCACAAAGCACCACCGGTGTAATCCCATCAATTACCCTCCCTCTGCCCATCCTCCCCCCTTCCTCCCCTTCCTTTCTACCTGTCCCATATTCTTAGGTTATAACTGGGTTATAGCTTTCATATAAAAGCCATAAATTAGTTTCATAGTAGGGCTGAGTACATTGGATACTTTTTCTTCTGTTCTTGTGATACTTTACTAAGAAGAATATGTTCCAGCTCAATGTTCCAGACATGGCCATTGCTACCAGTTTGCTCTGTGTTTTTCTGCAAGTTTGCATGAATATGGGCACATTTACATATGGCTATTCCTTGTATATATATATTGATCTGTATCTTGCCTTATCCACTTTTGTCTCTTTCTATATCAGCTCATATATCTCTACCTCATTCTTTTTCAAGGCTGTTAGGCTTTTTTTTTTTTTTTTTTTTTACATCCTAATTTAATTTTAAGAACAATGAGAAATGCATTTTTCATTTTTGCTTCCTACCAGCCCCAGACTGCCACACCTGGGACAGGCCTTGTGTGATCTAATTACAGTGGATCTGGGAACTTCTCCCAGTTACACAGTATTTTTTCCTTCCTGGCATTCCTGGGCCTGCAATTCCCTAATTAGACCTGCATCCCTTTGATTTTAGCTTTACTCATCTGCTCAAATGCAAATATTCCTGGGAATCTTCTGGTTTTTTTTTTTTTTCATCCAATCTTTTTACCAGTCTTCCCCAGCTCCTTTCTGGGGACTATTTTCAGCAAGGACAAAAGGAAGAACAAATTGGGGGCCCTGGAATCTGGGGATAAGGGGGTGAGAAGGCAAGAAAGGAAGGGCTCTGGTCCCTCTTCACCCTGCTCATCAATTTTTTTCTGTGTTCACATCCCTCTTCCCTAAGTTCCCACATGGTGGGTGATGCCATACAAGAAAGGCAGCATCTACGATGACATTCTGTTCTATTTTGTATTCATTGTGAAGAGTTTGTCCATTTAAGGGAGTCCTAGAAGAGGGGTGTAGGATGTACCTTCCAGTCTGAGTAAGAGTTCCTTTCTATCTGAGAAAATACCAAAGCAGGAATAAAGGTCTCCTTCATAACATGATCAAGGCTACGACTCTCTGGTCAGAAAAGTGAACAAATACATATCAATTTGTATGCCACTGTGAGGTTTTTTGGGGGTATGTTTATGCTACTATTTATTGAGCACTTAGTGTGTGTCAGGCATTGGGTGTAACGACTCTGCACACTTGTTTATTTCTTTCTCTACTTACACCTTATAAGAGCCCTGAGAGGTAGTGCTCTTGCCTTCATTTTACCAACAAAGAAACTAAAGCTCAGAATGTTTGACATGTGTGAGGTAGTAAAGAACAGAGCTGGGATGTGAGTCTGTTTCCAGATTAAGTGCTCCTTCCTGAGGTCCTTCTGGGACTCACTGAGGCTGATGGAGGGCCTGGCTTGGGAATCATCTCATAGGGGGAAGGTACTACTAGTAGACAGAAGAACACACCTGTGAGCAGGCTGCGTTGCTGAGCAAGGAAGCAGCCTGAATGTGCCAAGCCAAAATACACATGCAGGGCAGAACACAAGGCCTGAGGTGTCCCCAGAATTACCAGAAGCAAAAGGAATAAAGGAGAGTTGGGGGTGCCTATATTAGCATCTGTGGAAATGGCGATCATGGTCACCAACGTTGTTGGGTTTACTCACGGGTGAAGCACAGGCCTAAGAGTATTATGTGCTTTAATTCACTTAAGCCTTGTAATGATCTTATGAGCGGGTGCTAGTATTATCCCCATTTTACAGATGGAGAATAAGTGATGGGTTAGGATTTGAAAGTAGGCATGGGTCTGTCCTCCTACCCACCCTCCCCTGCCACTCCAGGTTCTGCTGCCCTGGGACCATTTGTTTCTCCTCCTTATACCCCTCCTTTTTTGAAGCCTGGTAAAGTCCCCTTAAGGTTATTTTCAAGGCCAACACAAATGACTCATTCTCTGTGGCATCTTTCCTGATTGTCATTTTCTCTATCTCTGGCCCCTAAGCCTTTAATCATTCCCTTCCAGGTGCCCCCATTGCACTCAGCTCATATATACTACTGTTGCATTTAGGATGTTGTATTTTAATTGCTAGATTATAGGTATCTTGTGAAGATGACCCTCAGTGCCTAGAATAGCACTGAAGATGATGGCAGGTGCTCCCTGTGTCTTTCCTGCATGGCTTATAGGCTCGATGCCGTTTTGCCCTATCTTTGGTCCTTCCCTAGCACTACAGGTTCTGGAGAAAAACGGAATGTCCAGAAATTCACTGCAATAGTCTTATAGAGCACCAGATCGTTGCCCATTCATGTTTGGACCCAGGCACATCTCTGGGGAAACAGTACATACAAGGTCTGACTCTTGTAAGTTTG
This sequence comes from Loris lydekkerianus, assembly GCA_963574355.1. NCBI lineage: Eukaryota > Metazoa > Chordata > Mammalia > Primates > Lorisidae > Loris > Loris lydekkerianus. The sequence goes on along the minus strand of CAUYPK010058015.1, from coordinate 7,662 downwards.
TAAACTTATCCTAGAAAAAGTGCTACCTATCATTGCTGAATATCACCATGGTGTCCTTCACAGTATTCCACCAGGTACTTCTCCTTCAAATACTCCATGAAGCTATGCACTAATGCTAGTGCCTAACCTACCTTTCAAAGCAATTTTGGAACTCTTTATCTGGAATTGCCATCAAAGCTGTCATTGTATTATCCTCGAAGTCCTAAATATCATTAAAATGTCTTCCTGTCAGTATTTCCTTTATCTCATGCAAAGAAAAATGTCAGTGGGGTCCAGGTCAAGTGAGTAGGTAGAAAGTTATTTGTTTACTGGCTAAAAATTCCCTCACAGACAGTGCTGTGTGAGCTGGTGCATTGTTGTGATGTAAGAGCCATGAGTCATTGGCCAAGATTTTCAGTTAAGATTTTCCTATTTCTCTATTCATGTTTACTTGATTTTTTATATTTTTCACAGTCAGCTGGGGATTTTGATGCACAAGTCAACAAATTTTTGTAGTGTTTTTGTCAGTTCTGCTTGTTACTGGCTGCCCTGACCTCTCTTCATCAGTGACATGTTCCCTCCCCTCAGAAAAACATTTAATCCATTTACACTGCCATTTTCTTCATCGCATTATTTACATAAATTTGGACTAACATGTCCCTGATTTGAGTTCCACTCTCACAAAGTTTAAGAAATTTATGAATGTAAATTAGAGCTCATTGCTCTAATTCAAGCTCTGACAGTCTGGTAATGGCAGACAGAAGCATATGACAACAATAAACGCCACTCAGCAAGATAGCACCATGTGTTGACACAAACACTGCTGTGAGACATTGATGTATACCAAAGTTATGAACCTTTACTAAGTTTTTTGTACAGGGCTCCCAAAGTAAGCACATAGTAGCAAGTTCATGAACTTAATTGTCAGACCTTGTATGGTGACCAGGCCACTTGCTGCTGTGTGGAGCAGGTGCTATGTTTACTGCAATGATTTCACTCTTCTTGCAAACAGGGTGTCTCTGCTCTTCTATTACTGTCTGTTTTATGCCATGGACAGTTGACTCTGCTCATCTTCTATACAGACTCCAGGAGGGAGGATGTGACTGCTATGGCTATTCCCTATCCAATGTTAAGTATCCTCCTGGGCAGAGATCTCACTCCAACTCCCGTCTTAGACCACTAGCTGTTATATATGGCCCAGGAGCTAGTTCCTGGATGTAGTAAGATTGATCTTGGCAGAATATGCAATTTTCCATGGATTTTTGTGCTTGGAGAGAAAAACTCAATGCAATTTCTACTTTGTTGAATGTATAGTTTATTAATCTTCAAACAGTCAACATTCATCTAAATATTCAAATATTAGGTAAGCAAATATTAAATAAAAACAAACTTAGGAATTTCATATATTTGTTTTCTCCCCAATTTAAGTATTGATTACAAATTTCATTTAGATATACACAAATCTAATTCTATCAAATACTCTTGGTTGTTTTAAACTACTTAATAATGAGTCAAAATATGAAAATATGAAAAATGAGTCAAAATATTTCAAAGATTACAAAGCTAATTGGTACTTGATTTTAAAATGGTCACTGATGTGCTAACATAAATGTATATTTGTTACTCCATGGTCCCTTTCTTTTATTCTTATTACCCTTACTATTATTATTTCTGTAATCATTTAACCTGACCAAGGCTCATATAGTGCTATTGTATGAATGGGAAACAGTGGTCCTTCCTTGAACTAAAAAAAAAAAAATATATATATATATATATAATATATAATTTATTCTTCATTAATAATAATTACAAGAAAGTTATTCTAAATGAATAATACAAATTGTGGAGCACAAAATGATAATTTAAGTTTTAAATTATATTAATTAGAAACTTTTAAATTAAATACTTTGTTATAAAATATTATAGTTACACATCTTGCTGTCTTTGGAATTGCGTTTTGAGAGACATTTTCACTGTTTACTAGTTTCAATACTTTGCTTTCTGCAAAAATGGTTGCCATATTTTTTACAGTCTTTCTTTGGGCACTGTAGGCCTTAAGTAGTTTTAAAATAAATTTTATTGTTGAGCAGTTTTATTATCAAAATTAAATATGCCCTGATAGTTACAATGTTTTGCAAAAGCACTTCAATGGGAGTAATACTAAGAGATTTTAGTTCTGAGATTGTACGTTGAGGTTTCATCAGTACCTTATTCCTCTTTATATTTATCAGTCAATTTCATTGGTAAAATTTTGTATATTTGTTGCATTCACTTTCACTAGTCTTCAAATTATGTAAGTTATTTAAAATGATAAAAAATGATAAAAAGCCATTATCTTCTTTTGGTTTTATAAACTTTCTTTGATGGTATGATACTTTGTTTCTAATATAGAAAGAAACTGATTTTTAACTATTTATTTTGAAATTTCAAACACTCTTTCAAACAGAGCAGTTGAAAGAGTAATACACTGAACATACAAATATTGGTGGAGCTCAGTGGCTCACACCTGCAATCCCAGCAATTTGAGAGACAGGGGTGGGATGATCACTTGAGCCCAGACGTTTGAGACAAACCTGGTCTCTACAAAAAATAAAAAACTTAGCTGGGGCTGGTGGGGTGTGCCTATAGTTCCTGCTATGTGGGAGGCTGAGGCAGAAGGATCATTTGAGCTCAGGAGTTCAAGCCTGCCATTAGTATGCTGATGTTACCGCACTCTAGTCTGTTTTTGAGACCTGTTCTCAAAAACAGAAACAAACAAAACAACCAAACTTTTACTCATACAAACCAATTATTCACATTTTGCTGCATGCGCTCCCTGACACATTTTTTTTTGGTTGAAACATTCAAAAGTTGCAGATGCTATGAAATTCCTTTTACATATTTCTGCCCGTAGTGCTAAGACCAGTCCTCAGTGCCAATTTCACACCTAAGAAACTCACTAATTCAATATGCATATAATCTAACCTATCGTCCATATTTTAATTCCCTAGTTGTCTGTCCTTTATAGATCTTGCACCCCCTATTTCAGTCACATTTCCTTCATTGTGGTTGGTTGTTATCTTTCTTCATGTTGGTTTGATCTAGAGCAGCCCACCTGCCTTTTACTGTTGTTATTGGTAACACCAATGTTTTTGACAATTTGTTTTGTAAAGTGCCTCACAGTCTGGATTTACCTATCCAGATAAAGCTTTTTTTTTTTTTTTTTTTTAACAAGAATATCTCTGAGGTGAAGCTGCACATTCCCTCTGTGTTATACCAGGAGGGTTATGATGTCAGCTTTCTCTTCTTGGGGATACTCAGTTTGATCGAGAAATCAGCTTTGAAAATCAGTTTGACTTGTAGATGGATGGCTAGATTATGAAATTTTTCCATTGAAATGATTCTGCTTCCCCTTTCTAGACTATCCCACATTGGAGCAGTTGGCATCTATGTTTAGAGACTGTGACTCATTAAGTGTCATCATCAATGGAAGTAATGGAATAAGTAAGTCATGGGATATCTGGGGAAAAGGCATTCCAGGTAGGGCAGTGCACAGGTCCTGAGGTGGGACTGCAGTTTCATCCTTGGGAAGCAGTAGAAGATGAGAGCTGAAGATCCATCAATAGGAGATGCAGTCAGGGGTAAGATCCAAGAGGAGGCAGGAAGCACGCCCTGAAGGCCTCGGTGTGGACCTTGATTCTGGGCTAAGCGTGATGAAAACCCACTGGGAGGTTCTGAACAAGAAAGGAAAACAATCTGGCTTACATTTCTAATTTCTTGTCACTTAGAATTTTTTTTTTTTTCACTTAGAATTTTTTATTCTTATTGAAAGTGATCTTTCAGACTAGCTGGAATAGACTTTTGTCATATATTCCTGCATACATAAAAAGGAAAACGTAAGTGAAAGAAATTGTTTAAGGTATTTCTTATTTTTTCTTTTTTTCTTTTTTTTTCTTTTTTTTTTTTTTTTTTAGACAGAGTCTCACTTTTCACCCTCAGTAGAGTGCTATGGCGTCATAGCTCACAGCAACCTCAAAGTCTTGGGCTCAAGTGATTCTTTCTTTTGTCTCAGCCTCCCAAGTACCTGAGACTACAGGTGCCTGCCCCAAACCCCGGCTATTTTTAAAGATGGGATTTCACTCCTGCTCAGGCTTGTCTTGAACCTATGAGCCCAGGCAGTCCATCTGCCTCAGCCTCCCGGAGTGCTGGGATTATAGGCATGAGCCACTGTGCCTGCGCTTGTTTAAGGTATTTTTAAGGAAATGGAACAACATCACCACTGCCACCTGGCTGACTGATTTCAAGACCAGCCTGACTTCAGGAATGTTAAAATGTGAAAAGAAACGATAGTCAGTGCCTGGGTACTACCAGCACAAAATTCTCAACTCTATTGAAGCCCCTGGTGTGTGACTTCCCAATTCACCTGCTCCTCCCAGCCTAGGGACAGCTACACCCTTGACTTCTGTGTTTATCCTGCCTTTGTTTCTCTCTGTTGTTCCAGACAGACAGTGGTGAGCTTGTTTCCCACCTGCTGTGCCCCACTCTGCTGCAGGGTGCTGGTGCGTCCTGACCCCTGTGTGCAGCTGCTGCTTTCTTCCTGTTTCGTCTCTTCTGCTCAGGAACGTCTGGCTGCTCCAGGTTTGCTGCTGGACTTTGCTGTGAACATTCTCTCACTTGTCTTCTGGAACACATGTGAGTCTTTCTCCAGCGCCCAGACCTTTGGAATTGTTAAGGCTACACTTACAGACTTTCCGAGCCTGTTTGCCAACAAAATCAGATGCATCTCTCCTCCCTCCCCTGAACATCCTGAGGGGATTTGAATCCTGTCCAATTAGTATATGGTCTGGAATGAATGTCTGTCTTTGTTCAAAGGCACTGGAGAGAAGGGGAAGAAAGGGGGAGGACAGGGCCTGGTGGGGCAGTGTGCTTCCCAGCCCATAGCCTTGGGGAACCCAAGCCAAGACCCAATGCAGGCAAGGCGGCTCCTCAGGCAGGTTCTGCAGAGGTTGCTGGGGGTGGAGGGAGGTGTCCCCCTAACTGGAGACTGAAGGTTGGGGCTGGGCACAGTGACATCATGGAATCTAATGTGCAGCCATGGCTGGGCTGTGGGACACAGGATGCTGGCTAAGCGTGCAGGAGGCAAGTGGGATGGGCTATCCAGGAGCTGCCCTGAGCTGCAGCATCCTGCTCTGCTCCCACCTAGCTGGATTCCAGGTTACCACCTCCCTAGTCTCAGATGTCCTATAGTGGGGAACCTTGATCCCTGGATGCCCTTTGCTTTCTCCAAGGGTCTTCCTGGTGCTTCCTGCTCAGGCTGGTCTTGAACTCATGGTAAAGGTCCCTCATCTGACTCCCTCAAGGAGGGCTGGCTTTGAAGTTCCTCAAGGAAGACCTGACTCCTCCGAGCCTGTCACTTGCCAAGCCAGGAATGGCTTCCCCTGATTTGGGAGACATCGATAGCTTGTCATTAGCTGATGGTCTTGTGAAGCCAGGAGTCAAGTGTGTGCCCCTGGGCTGCTCCAGGCTTCTCCTGGTCGGCTTTCCTGGGGGCACAGCTTACATTTCTAATTTGTCATTAAAAATTTTTTTTTCCACTTAGAATTTTTTATTCTTATTGTAAGTGATCTTTCAGACTAGCTGGAATAGTCTGAAAGATCACTGGAATAGCTGAGGGTGGCTCGGGGGTAACAGCACATCCTCTGGGAGCTCTGCCCTCCTCTCTCTCCTCCCTCCAGGCACCAGACGAGGATGAGTCAACAAGGATGAGCCAAGTCTCTGGCTTCTCCACCTTCAGCTGTCCTTGAAGAGACCTGCTGGCCCTCTCTGCTCCTGTGCTGGCACCATCCTCTGCTGAGGTGATAGGACGCCCTCCATGGACCTACTGGCTGCCCCTTCTGCACCAGGCCCATGCCACCTCTTCTAGGTGGTGGCTCCTATCCTTGCAGCATTTGCCCAGCCCTTGATGCTGTTGTACCCAAGGCAACTTCTGCATCCATATCCTGCCGTGGTGCCATCAGCAGGCCCTGCAAACTTGGTGGCTGTAGAAGCTATGTGCTGGGCGTGGACACACTGGGCACCCCATGAGCAGAGAGTATGTGTGGAAAGCACACTGGATATTCTCCCCAGTGCAGTCAGAAGAGGTAGCACCAGATGCCTTGGAGATCACATGAAGTTTTCTCATGCTGACCTGGTCCTGTCCTTTTTCTGGTGCTCTGTGCCACTGGCCTCTTCCTGCCCTCTGCAACAATCCACCCTCCTCCACTGTGTCCCCAGCTGGATGCTCTGGATACTGCTGTAATTACACTGGAGGTCCCAGGAGATAAGGCGATGTTTCCCTAGTAGGCAAAGAGGTCTTCAAGGTGCCTAAAAGGGACATAATGGAAGATAACAGGAATGGCCAGAGGCACGTTTCCAGTGTAGTGGCTGTTTTTCCCAGCCATGGACAAAAATCCTGATGGACTTTGAAGGAAGAAGCTTCCTGCCACTGTCTGGGCCACGTTCACTGTGCAGCTCAAAGCCTGCACCTGGCTGGACCGGAAGTCTGACACTGGGCAGTGGAATGATGGAGCTGCTCTGCAATGACTAGGGGTCTCATTCCGCACAGCAGCCACTTTTCCTCTTGTGCGGAGCAGGATGAAGTCAAATACTGGTGTGCGAAGTTTCCCCCACACCCTGTCGCTCATGTGCCTGTGGAGGTGATGAGCGTGTCCACCACACCGGCACCGGAGTCCAGCCACTGCTCATGCTGTCTTTTTTGTTTGTTTGTTTTTTAAAAGAAAGCTCTGCCTCTGCCTCTAGTACTTGATGTACTTAGAGGCTTCCCTAAACCATAGTCCCAGCCAAAGGAGACTGTTACCGCTCATCCTCCTTGGGGCCTCCACCATGGAGTCAATGTCCCCTCTTACATGGTCACATATTTTCCTTTACTCTGTGTCTCTCTCCATTGCATGTCCCTTTGTCCTTGTCTCCTGTGGCTGGCTGGCCTCTTAGGACAGGGTCACTCTCCTCTCCCCAGTGGACTGTCACCTCCAGCAGGGGTAGGCTGACCTTACCAGGGTTGGGGGTGGGGGAAGCAGCTGAGAACCCTACTTACATTTCAGTGGTATTGCTCTGGCCTCTCATCTTTGTCTGTTTTGCTGAAAGACAACACCACAGATGGATATTTCCAGTACTGATGGAAACGTACTGGCTAGGAAAGCTGGGAAGTTGAAGATCAAGGGGCTGGCATCTGGCGAAGGCATTCTTGCTGTAGCATCTCATGGAAAAAGGGCAAAGGGATAGTGCGAGAGAGACCCAGAGGGAGCCAAGCTCATCTTCTTATGAAGAACTCACTTCCGTGATAATGAACCCTCTTTTGCATTAATGGCAGTAATCCATTCATGAGGGAAGAGCCCTGCTGTCCTAATCACCTGTTAATATGATTTCACTGAGGACACACGCTTTTTGGGGTGACACATCAAAACCATAGCATTCCCCTCTGGCCCTCCTGAATTTCTGATCTTCTCACATGCAAAATACATTTACCGTATATACTCGGGTCATACAGGTTATTTGATTCGGTGCGCTTTGTATGAGACTGACAGCAGTGATGATGATATCTCCGAACTCAGTGATGATGACAATGTCTATGCTGATACCCTCACATCAGATACAGCTGAAGCTCTGTTTGGACATACAGATGATGAGGAGGAGGAATCCAGTTTT